>MCFA01000259.1:0-54369 GCA_002105025.1 Clohesyomyces aquaticus
CTCCTATAGGAAAGAGTAACGATCTACGTCTTACGATTATAGTTATCTAGCCTAGGGATAAGAGGTCTGTCTAGGCTGCTATTTCGTCTGCGTCGCGAGGGAACGGGGTGTAAAGGTTGTTTTTTAATTATAACGTTTAGTTGCTGTAGGTAAGTAGGTAGTCCTTTGCGTTGTGGGGTTTGTAACTGTTCAACTGTCGTAGGCGCGTTGAGTTGTGTTGCGCACGGTCGCAGTGAAAACTCTGCTCTGTTCTGTCTCACCACAGGGCATCGTCACCCACCGCACCGCCCTGGTTTTCAACGATAGACATAACAGAATCTTTGGCTATGGAACACGCATATGTATTGCAGGAAGAAGGAGGGTAAGGGTGCGCAGAAGGAGCTGAAAAGGGGACCGCAGGAGTACCCGTATTCATAGGCCCCTTATAATAACGATATTCGGCGCGGGGCGTGTGTTTGGAGTTCATAGTAGTTTCAGTAGACAGTAGGAGATAAGACAAACCAAAGCGGCTCTCCGAACCAAAGACCAATTTAGGATGGGCCAACTTTCCTACTCGTGAAAGGTTCAGAGTTTGCTGTGCGGACAACACGCAGTAACTCCTCTCGAGATAGGGGAGTAACCCAACTCGTCTGTTTATCGAATGTTGACACAGTTTTAAGAATTGCAATGAAGAGGGTCGAATTTCCCTTGTTAACTCGGGCCCGGAACTTCGCGCCAAGAGATTTGACTGACATGCCATCTTTCCCAAGTGCCTGGTGTATCTCCAAAGTTGAGGGGAGCGTTTCCGCAAGGGCTAGGAAACTGTCGCTAGTTCCAGACTGTAGAGTTTCTTTAGCTACAATACCCTTCTTTTTCTTGTAAGTCGCCGCTGCTATATCGTCAAGTTGCCGAAATACAGTGAGATATTGCACCAGAGCTGCGCTTGACTTGGCTCCAAAATCGGGGTTTTTCTGCGCTGCAGTAGCCTGCTGATCTAGTTTTCCTGACGCCGCTAATATATCCATATGCTCAAACGGGGGTAGCGCGGGCTTTTTTGTTTTGATTCCGAGTTCCGGGAGCTTCCTCTGATCTAGCGATCTTGTCTGCTCCGCCATTGCGTCCGCCACTAATCTGTCAAGATGTCGAAAACCGGGAAGAGCTCGTTTTTTCGCCTTGGTGTCGAGTTCGGGGGCCTTCCCACCATCAAACACCGATTTGTTATCCTGGAACACCGGTGTGTCCCGGATCGCTGGCTGGTGCTGCAGTCCCTTGTGGTCTTCTTGTTGAGCTTGCAACGCGGTGTATGGATCAGATTCTAGGGTTCGTCCTAGCGCAGGATCTTGGTGATGCTCTGGGCTCTCTTGCCGTCTTGACGCTGCCTCGCAGAAACTGATTTCCGACAGCATGCCTTGATTGTAGGCTTCTACCGACTCTGAATATGAAAAGTAGCCGAACTCGATATCAATTACGTCCCGAGTTATATGGTTCGCGTGGGCAAGTGGATCCCTGGTTCGTAAGATGTTGTATAACTGCAGGGACAATCGTGTGCGTTGAAATCTTGTTACGGATACCCGCCAGCCCGGTGTGATAGCAGAGTCGAAGATTTCCAGGAAGGTATCCACAACGGGCACAGGGGGTGCACTTGGGTCTTGCTGCTTCCATTTATACGCATCTTTCCACCGAGCTTGCTTTCCCCTAAACTCTTGGAGATCCCTTTTTGCCGATTCATATTCCTGCTCAGTATCGTAGAGACGCTTGGCCAAATGGGAAGTCACTGTCTGTCTTTCTCTGACCAGAAGAGAATAGTACCCTGTTGCATAGCTCCAAAATCTTTTCCTCGGCTTCGGTTGTCCCTGCTGGTGGACCATCTGATGGCAGACAAAACTCAAATTCTCGGACCTGAAGAACGATATCCAGCTCGGACAAATATGGCGGTACCCATTCCGGCGGCGGTCGGACTCCCGAATGCTGTGGGTGCAGCTCTGTCTGAGCTTGTCGAAATGTTTCTTGCGGCATTGCGTGCGTTTGTGGCGTTGAACGCGGCAATTCAGAGGAATTTTGGAGCAAGGGAGTCGGAGAGATTGAAAGAGGACCAACTCTTCGTATTTGCCTTCTTGCTGGTGCCGCGCTATGGTGCTTATTCATGTGAGCTTTCAAGGAGGACGCGGATCCAAAGGCAGGATATGGGCACCCAGCAATCTCGCAGCGAAATCCTCGTGTGTGCGCTAATTCGTGTTCATGGCGAAGCTTTTCAGAATCGAATCCAAGGGTGGCTCTGCTGCAAGATCTGAGGCGACAGGTAAACGCGGAGTGACGGAACTGGCCTTTGAAAAGTTCGAGTTCTTCAGCTGAGACGCCTGGGTAGGAATCTTGGCTCAGAAGCGATTCGACAGCCCGTTGATAATTTTCCAACATCATCGATATTCCATCGGACGCTGCTGGCCGGCTAAGAGACTGAAGGTCTAGTTTCGTATCTAGATTTGAGTCAGTATTCATATGAGCTATCCAAGGAGATATAAATCCTACCAGACTCCTGGAGCAGTTCAGCCTCAAGCCGCTTGAGAGATCGAGCCTCTGCAGCTGCTTCGACGACTCTGCAAAGCGAAGGATACCTTTGCAGTCGTTTGAGTCTCCCGTCGACGGTGCTTTCCGGGATAGCCTTCCCTAAGGATGCTGAAGGGTCCATCTGAGCGAGTCGCAAGGCTAACCCGCAAGCCAGTTTTACTAGCGTTGACGACTCCACGAGACCTTCTGCAGATTCAGACGTGGAATCCAACAGGTAATCGATCCAGTATTCCGTGGAATAGATGTGAAATCCATGTAATCCTTTAACTAAACGCACGCATCTTTTCTGCTGCTCGTAGCGCTCGCTGAACACCTCTAATCCAGAAATGAGACAAGTCAACGTAGCCACGCCGTGTGCTTCAACCAGAATTTTGTCGCTGAGCATAATTGTACTCGCGGGTGTCTGAAGAAACCTTTGTTGTCCGTCAGTACGACTTTCGTGTCTACAATAAATACTGAGCTGTCACCTACTCTTTAACAGAGGCGTGAATGAACTGCATCATAGCGTCTCCTCTTTCTTCAATCAATGGGCTACAGAGCTCCAGCATAAATTCCGGGGCCAAACGGACTACATCCGAATCCCCAGCGCTGAAAGAGACTGCAGACAGTAACTCCAGCTTCTTCAAGGGGCGCTTTGCGAATGCAATCCAGCCAAGCATGCACTTGATGCGGTCGACAGAGCGTGCGTCGAGGCGAACCAGTATCTGCGTCAAAATCTTGTGGTAACTATTGCATGCATTAGTTCCTTTCCCAGATAGAAGTACCGTGGAAACCTACAAGTCCGCGAGCGTTGGGGGTAGTTCGTATATTGATGATTTGATTTCTTCGCCACTGTAGAAGATATTCGCGGTGAGGTAGTCTAGCACTAATCGAGCGTAAAGAAACATCCCTTGGAGGAAGTAAGCCAGTTTAGACCTCAAGGAGAACCGTGGGGGCTTACCGTCTGATTTTTTCGCAATGACCTTTTCCGTCTCTTCGAACTCGGAGGGTGCCAGATCGACCTGGCGGAACTTTGAGCGTAATGATCGTAGCCTCAGAGCGGCATACCGCCGTATGGCCTCTTCTAGGTGCTCGGATTCGTCGCCAAGGGAGACTATCTGCTTCTTTCGCAGGCGCTTGAAAATCATAGGCATGCGTCGACTGGAAACGAGAATCTTGCAAACGGTGGCTTCGGATTTTGAGGCATTGGAGGCAAGTTGATTGACCAGGTTGATCAAACGGGCCTGCTTTCCGATCTCGCACTCGTCCAAGCCATCTAAGACGATCCAAAGATATTCCGTCTGTCGTGGCTCGTCAGAGATGCTCCCAGTCAGTGATTGGAAAAGTTGTTCCAGTGTGACCAATGCAGGAGACCTCTTGCCAAGAACATACTCCTGATAGACATGTGCAAGCAGCTCGCCGTTTCGTCGGAGCAGCTGAAGGAGCAGCGACCGCAGAATCTGCTCGTATTTGGTCGACGACGCGTATGAGTAGTTGCAGATGTGTCGGACCACGGGAGAGTGGTGGTCAATCTGCAAAAACTTTACGAGGTGCGTTGCTATGACGCTCTTTCCGGACCCAGCTTTCCCCTGGAGCCAGAGCACGGGGTTGTCAGGCTTGCGCTGAAGCCACGACTTTAACTTCGAATTCTGCACGACCCATTCACACGTCCCTGGATATTTCGACCCTTCTCCCCATGTTGATTCGAAAATGGAGAGCTGCTCGGAGTCGTCCGTCTTCAACCATGCCATAACTGACTCATACTGTTGCGCTGCCTGCTCTTCTTCGGCGCGTTGCACTCGGACGAGCCAGTCCTCTCTCCAGGCTCGCGCCTCAGCAATGTTGTGCGCATTTGCTTCTCGGTCGATCAAATCCCCGTGGCGGTTCAAGTCGTCCAGGATGCCTTCGAAGCGCCTTTCAAATCTGCCGAAGGACGTGCGGAAGAGGAGTTTCCAGCCTGATTACGTCAGCGAAATTTAACATCACGTGATGACGATGTCGATGGAGCTCTGGGGCTCATACCATTTCGACGAACGAACTTGTACGCGTGCTTATGGAATTCCAGAATATCTGCATAGAACACCGCCAGGGTCTGCTGGAAGTCTTGTTTGGTGGAAAAGGCCTTGTCGAGGATCACGAACCGCCCCAACGACTCCGCAATACGACTGTACGCCTTGATGATCTTCTCGAAAGCCTCAACGTACTCTGAAGCGATTCTCAGGATGATCGTTATTGGCGCCCAAATCCAGGGGAGATACGGCGTGCCATTGCACAGCGTGTTAATCATGCTAGAGTAGTGCTCCAGGCCATTGAACAGAGGGGTCAGCCTACGCATGTTGCGAAGCGCCTGCCTCGCTGCAAGCTGCTCTTCAATCTCGAGCGCTGCTGTGCGAACATGCTGGAGAGTTGTTGTTCGAAACAAACGGGACTCGGACGGTGTTATCGTGTGCTCAAGGTCTTCAAAAGCTCTTTGGAGCGTTTGCCTGGCCAGCTTCGAAATGGCAGGCGCAAGCTGAGGCATGCCGACTTTCGCAGCCTGGCATAAAATGAAGAAGAGTGATCAGCCCAAAAAAAAGGTCAAGTCGAAATCAGAAATCCAGACGCACAAAATGCAGGAAGTTGCAACCCACGATCAGTTCTGTCGAAGTTATTTCTGAAGGCAGAGTTCCTCAACGGCGTATGGTTTGGGCAGTCGAAGCCACGCTCAACAGCCGCGTGTGTGCCTTGCCGCTCAGCCCCCAACGTTAGCCTCCTCAACTTTTTTTTTTCGAGAGCCTACATAGAAAGTGGTTGTTGTCGAGCTTTCTCAGGATCTATTCCATCTTGACATGGACCCTCTCGACTGTTCACAACAGCCTCCGGCGAAGCGGCAACGGCTGGACATCACCTCAACCTCTAGCGAGGGCGAGCCGTCGCGTTACCCAACCCCGCACACATACGAGCTCGCGCCGTTGTCTCCGCCTTATCCTTACAACTCGAATCCACCAAACCCTGGCGCCTTAGGTTTTCACACTGATCCCAACTCGAGTTGGTATAATCCTCCAACCCAGAGTTGGCGCCCAGGACCGGCCTTAGATTACCACCATAATGTCTCAGCCTGGGTTTCTTGCAATGCTACAAACACCATCCAGTACTCATACCCTGCTCAGCCGTGCAGGGTCTCTAACGGGGGAGGTCTCAATTACCAGCAGCCCTCGGTCCCACTCTTGATTGAAAGGACCACGACTATCGGTTGCCTTCAAGATCCTACAACCTTAGGTGCTATCATTCTCAACCCTGTCATCGAGCAGTCCGAGCTTGTCTGTTTCGGCTTGGTGAGCACCGCCAAGCCCGGGAAAGCTAGCTGAGCATTCTCGTCCCTAACACTATGTCTAGGTTCCCGACATCTCTGGCAGATGTTGTTGTCCAAAATCATTTGAAGGACAATCGTTTTCTGTTGACTTGAACTCCTCAGAAAGTTTCATCTCAAAAGATTCCCCGGCTATTCGTGGCCGAATCGACACGGAATATGGGCAGATGATACAAGGCCTCCTGGACGAAAGTACCCTCGAACTCTTTGTTACGTGTGCTCTTGAGCCGCTTAATACCGACCAGCGTGCTCCACATATCTCAGCTCAATCGCCATGTACCTTAGGCATCACCGTATATGGGCCCCTAGAACTACTCGAAGAGATAGGGAGCTGGTTTCAAGAATATGATATATTCTTACAGGATCCTCGAGTCTGTCATCGGGACACTAAGTACTGTAATCCCCAACGACTATCATCGGAAGATCCAACGTCTTGCCCTCTCGTATCTAGCGTCGTTTCCCACAGCACGGCGCTGATCAACCTCCACGAATTGGTGGATTGGCCGGATTGGTTAGATGTTCTAAGTTGCGAGCAACAGCTCGAGGAAACGCCGCAGCCAGCGGCACTACAAGCAGCTCTGCACAGGTCGGTGGACGTCATAGAGCCGTGTCCGCACATAAATTGACAAACGAGAACAGACATCAAAAGCAAGCGCTTACATTTATGATACGTCGAGAAAGGGGTTGGACTTTCGGTGGCACGGCTCCTGACATCTGGGAAGTTTTGGAGCACAGCACACGCACATTGTAAGTATCCTCACTTTGAGTATTCGCTTTCATCACTCAAACCCATATCATCCAAGCCTCTGCGGCCTCCCAAATAAGTCCAAAATCTACTTTCAAATCCAACGAGTCTGCATTTTCACTCATCTATCACGAATCAGCTGACCAAATGTTCAGTTTCATTAACAGAATCTCCGAAACCCACCAAGGCAATGCCCCTCCACAATTCCATGGCGGCATCATCGCAGATCCAATGGGTCTGGGTAAAACTCTAACCATGATTGCACTGATCGCAACTGACCTTGGAAGCATGAACATTCCTCAGGGCATGGATGAGCAGGACAAACCTTACGTTAAAGCTACGCTAATTGTCATTCCGCAACCTCGTACGTTCATCTACTAGCTAATTCATAGACTAGCTGACGTAATATAGTATTGGGGACGTGGGAACAGCAGCTCTCCGAGTAGGTTCTAGCGCTACAGCCGTTTCCAGCAAGGCTAACCGTGGAACAGACACGTAGTGCATGGGGCCTTGAGATACCGCCGGCACCACAATAAGACTAGGTTGATGGAACTACAGGATTTTAACGACCTCGATGTTGTGCTGACGACATATCATACAGCTGCCGCGGATTGGAAGACATCCAAAGCTAGAGGTAATCATGTTTTGTTTGATGTTCGATGGCGGAGAATCATACTAGATGAAGGTAACATATCATGATTCAACACACTATGAAAACACGCTAAGGAAGGTAGCACATGTTATTAGGAACGGAAAGTCCCGCATGAGCCGTGCACTATGCGATCTTGATGCCGTCTCTCGATGGGCAGTGACAGGAACACCTATCCAGAATACCCTTGGGGATCTAGCGAGCTTACTCAAGTTCATCCGTGCGCATCCTTACAATGATACAAAACGTTTCGAGGACGACATATCCAGGCTTTGGAAATCTGGCGAAGATGAAGAGGCAGTCAAGAGGCTAAAGCGTTTGTCGGCCTGCCTTATACTTCGGAGATCCAAGGGAACCATCAACCTTCCTCCTCGTCGAGACATGAAATGCCCCGTGGACTTCAATCGAGCAGAGCGGGCGCTTTATGATGCGATTCGCGAGCAAACGATTACTAAACTAGATGAAGCTCTTCTTCACGACTCGGAAGTATCTACCTCCGGTGTCTACGTCAACTTCCTCCAGCAA
Source organism: Clohesyomyces aquaticus (assembly GCA_002105025.1). Classification (NCBI taxonomy): domain Eukaryota; kingdom Fungi; phylum Ascomycota; class Dothideomycetes; order Pleosporales; family Lindgomycetaceae; genus Clohesyomyces; species Clohesyomyces aquaticus. Next base: position 7,792 of record MCFA01000259.1, read on the forward strand.
ATCGAGTCCATGAGATTAGTCTGCGACCTCGGGCTCCACTATCATACCAGGCATGATCAGGGTTCGATGCAGAAGACTTTTGATTGGGCAAGTGTCGCTCAACAAACATTCAACTCGCAACGCGAAATGGGTGCCATTGTTTGTTCGCAGTGTCACGGGACCTTGGAGCTCACCGATGATTTTCTCGATGACTCGATGTCCCAAGACAGCCCTCAATTCTCGCGATGTCTCAAGTTCGCTTGCGCCGAATGTTCTCAGAACCTATCACGTTCTGGCCATAGACTAGTCTGTAGCCACAATCCATCATGCCCCGTAGCCCCGGTATCGATCAGTAACAGCCAATTTGAAGAAACTTCAACTCAATTGCGGCAACGACCCACTACATCCGCCGTCGGACTTCCATCAAAAGTTGAAGCTTTGATTGCGGATGTAAAGGCACAACCACCGGGTGTGAAGAGGTATGATACAATCCTGACCCACCCCAAGAAATGTACAAACTCACTGACTGACTCCGCACAGCATCGTGTTTTCCACATGGAGATTAACTCTCGATGCGGTCGAAGCTGGTCTCAACCAAGCCTCCATTCCTAGTGTTCGTTTCGACGGAAAAGTACCCCAAACGCAACGCCAATCGGTGATTGACTCATTCAAGAAGGATCCCAGTATCAGTGTTATATTGTTGACACTCTCTTGTGGCGCTGTCGGGTAAGTCGTCGTTCAAGCCTAGACATACTAACATACTAATATTTTCCAGCTTGACCTTGACTGAGGCATCACGAGCATACCTAATGGAGCCACATTGGTTTGTCGCCTTCACATGTCCACATCCCGTGTTATTAACCCCTCCTAGGAACCCCACAATCGAAGAGCAAGCCCTCGCCCGAATCCACCGAATCGGGCAGAAGCATGAAGTCACAACGATTCGCTTCTACATCCGGGATTCTTTCGAAGAAGTCCGTTATTTTGTCCTACTCCCAATGTCTCGCAATACTCTTACTAATTTCTTATAGCGCGTGATGGAGGTTCAGGAGTCGAAGAAGAATCTCGCGGGTGTGCTATTGTCGGGGCACGATGGTGGGCAGAGTGATGACAGCCTTGGGGCGCTTCAGGTTCGTGGTGAAGGTGTGCAGGTTTGTGGTTTCGATGATATTGACTTTGAGACAGAGATTGAGATCGTTACTTTGAGGGTTCCGTTGGACACATTTTCTACTTGTATTCGCGTAATAGATTTAACGCCTTTTCAACTTGTGTTCTCCTATGATACGCCGCCGCCGTGACAATCCCAGTACTTCATTGGCTGTATTCTAGCTTATGAAGAACCACGCTTACCCTGGGCGAAAGATACAGGCCTGTTGGAGAATGATAGCCTGCACCCTAATCTTGACGCCAGAGTCGCTATAGCCCCGCCTTTACTTAGGCAACCAACACATTATCACACACAGTGCTAATAATATGCCAGGACCCGCGGATTTCCCACCGCTGAAGCTGTGCGAGCCCTGCTCTCAACTCTTTACAGACTACAATGATGAGTCTATACCTAATGACGATAGTATTCAGTGTTACATCTGGTACGAACGGTGTAGATACAGCTATAGCCGAACCCGCCCGCAGCTCGAACGGGTCGCTATTATTGGTTGCGTGTTCTGCAAAGGCGTTTTTTCTCACGACCATAAATACAAACAATGCGATGCCGTAGATACGACGGAGGTATACTTGGGCGGTCCACGACTAGCATGCTACCCGCCGCTGACGAAGACCTGGAACTCAGCATGAGGTATAATTGGGTTGATAATGCGTTGTATATTCGAGGCGGCCACGGAGTGGATTGGACTGGGGGTGATGTGTCGTGGAGCATGTATACTACCGCGGGTGAGTTTGTTTCGATTTCTGGAGCATGAGACAGGCCCACAGGCAGTGTATACAGTATTGACGCATCTAGACGATCCTAGCTCAACCAGAGTCCATGCACAAGCCGTGGTAATGGAGCTTGGGCCGCCAGAGAGTTTCGCAGAGGTACGTGGTTGGATGAACGACTGTCTCAGCAACCACGAGAACATCTACCGGCCGGCTTACCCACAAGGCTCGTCCAGGTCTCTCCTCCAGACGAACCAGAGTCTGCACGCCTTCGCGAATTCGACGGACAAAAAGGCCACTACGGCGCTTTGAGCTACTGCTGGGGGTAGAGACCAAGCCCACAAGACGCAGAGCGAACGATGCAATCAATACAAAAGAGCGCTCCCGTACTCCGAGCTTCCGAAGACGATCAACGATGCGTTCCAAGTCACTGGGAGCATGGGACTTGAATACATCTGGATCGACTCGCTGTGCATCATCAAAGACAGCGACGAAGATAAGCAGGCCGAGAAGTCCCGAATGATGCAGATATACCAGAACACGCAGTTCATGATCTCTTCCGCAAGTGCATCGAGCATGACGCAATGATTCCTGCGAACAAGGTTTGATGGCCGGGGGATTGAGGTCTTTTACCATCCGCTCTGTGTGGACGAGCATACAATGGGGTCCGTTCTCATCTATCTCGAAATCAGCGGCGTCGTTTGCGGCTTGTCAGTGCTCGCGAGCAACCCACCAATACCAGAGGATGGACTCTGCAGGAAGTACTACTTACCCCGAGGCTTCTAATATTTTCCGACATGCATATGGTCTGGAAGTGCCAAATGGGCCACCAGCCCAACTTCCACGTCACCTCCAGAGATCACCGAGACCGACGTGAAGGGCAAAGCCCATGGACTTCATAATCCTCGACCTGCGGATACTCCTTCATGTCTTTGGAGCAAATCACTTCAACGCCTTTACCCAAGACGCCAGAGATCGGGCAGCGATTCGACAGTCTCAATGGCCTATATTCAACCTGGCACTCCATCTTGCGCAGATACCAGAAAAGACGCCTAACAGTCAAGAGTGATCGGCTACCTGCCATTTCGGCCATCGCGCAGGCCTTTGCTTCGCACTTCAAGACGGAATATCACGCTGGTCTTTGTGGCCGTTTCCTCGTCCACGATCTTTTTTTGGGAGAATTAGTCGGAGAATTGGCGTTTGAATAAGGATGTTGTGGCATCCGGTGCGCCGACCTGGTCTTGGGCTACGATGGATGGTGAACATTCTACGACGGGGGTAATACTGTATTTGCACGGGCAGAAGACGTTTCTTGCAACACAACGCTAGTTTCGGGAGATAATCCTTTTGGGGCAGTTACGGGTGGGGAGCTTGTCATTCTCAGACACAGTAAGAAGGTTTAGTTGGACCTGGCCAAAAGAGAGCTTCTGGACGACACAAACTCTGTGATTCCTGAGGCTAAGTTTATCGGTGATGGGAGGGGTTGGAAAGTGGGCAACATCGTCGGACGACCGAATCGCATCACTGTGCTATGCTTGGTTCTGGGGGATCAACCGCGGTGGTATGTCCACCCGAACTGGCCAACTTGTTGCATGAGTGGTTGGGGAGAATGTGACAACGATAAATCGATAACTTGCGGTATGATGATGCTGGTCGAGAGTCAGGAGCGGGAAGGCTGCTATCGGCGCATTGGGCTTGCGAAGGCAGGATGTGAATATAAGCCGTATTGGTGGGAGGAGGGTGGGAGAGTGACTGCAACGGTTGTCTAATAGCATAGGGACCATGTGGAGAGGATTATGTGGGGAGGATTTCACTGGAAATATGTTGCAGGAAAGATGATAGCCAATCTTTCACACATAACTAATTTCATCGACATCGTGAAGGTTATCAGGTGGCCGTTGACATTCTTATCAGATTACCAAAGTCAGAATCATGCAGGGCTCATAACTTTGCCCCCGTCATAAACTCCCAATTCTCTTGTAACGGCATCACGACCCCCTCAAAAAATCTCTCTCTAAATTCATTATCTTCAAAGTCGAAACACGAACACCCAAATTGGAAGTGTATGCATCGCTGCACAGCCTTTGAGTAATTCTCGTTCTCCAACTTTTCAATTCGATCTGTGAGGCGGAAAGCAATGGCGACTTCCGTCATACTATCCTGTTTCCCGTCATCACCGAGGTCATCAGGGGTGATATGGGAGTGAAGTGGTGAGCCGTAGGCGAGTTCGAGGAGAGCAACCCCTAGGGCGAAGACTTGTTCATTTTTGACACAGCGGCGACGTTTAGCGGCTGCCTGTTCGGCAGACGGGGAAGAAAAGGTTCGGGATACGTATGCTGAGGGAAGAAGATCTCCTGTGTGTCCTTGCAGGATAAAGATATCTTTGATGCCCCAAACCTCTGGCAGCCATGGGGTGCCGTGGAGTTGGAGGACTGAGATTGCAAGCGTGAGAGCCAGTGTACATCTATTACAATCAATATGTCGATCAAGAATCGGGACGGGCAGCACATACTTTTGCCTTGTTGCGATCATCTTGCGTTGACATATGATTTCCTCCAGTGATGCTGATTCTGAGATTTGGTTCTTGCTGCCAGGTCCAGTCACAACGTAGACATGATGATGCCAGTGCTGGTCTTCAATTATGCCAAGGCAGCATTCGAGGCCGGAGACATCTACTAGGGCTTCGCAAAGGTTATCGATTCTGGCCGTGGGTGGCTGTGACGGAAAACTTGCTACAGATGATGGTGTTGGTGAAATGGTCACAGATGGGATCGTGTGTGCTGTATTTCCGAATGCACCTCCTGGAGTTGGTGTAGGTACTATGATTCTATATCAATAGCTCAGTGCCGCAAAATAGCCGAATTGTGTAGTAGAACTCACTGTTGAGTCAAAGGCTGTGATGACACAATCTCAATATCCCTCCAAGTCCACGGGAGCGCGTTGGGTAAGCACTCCGACGCACCAAACGTCAGAAGTAACGCAAGTCGAGTAACTTGATCCTCAACTTCTTGTCCATTTCAAAGGTCAAGGCGTAGATTAGCCTGGTGGGAGTGATTGCAAGTGCAAGGGTAAAAGCGCGAGCTGAGACTCTCGAATAGCTTTTGTGCTTGATTGCGAACCCTCAGCGAGTATGTCGAGTACAAGCGATTCCTCTTTCCAGCGCCAAGTGGCTCCAACTGAATGGCTCCAGATATAAGCTTAGCGATTTTATCAATATCGCGGTCAATCTCTTGCAGAAGCGATGAGTACTTTGCTGAGGAAAAGCCACCTCTTATCTTTGTCCAAGTTCTTTTGAAGAACTTCTTGCGTGCCTTCTCATCAACAACACCGTCAGGTTCAACCCACAGAGGCTGCATTAAGTCAGTTTCTCGGGCCAGAGCAGGTAGTACACACTGTTACCTTTAGATCATCGTTCAACTTTAGCTTCTTGCAGAACAGTTTGATTCTCTTATTGAGCTTCTCCGTGAGCGATATGTACGCTTTGTAATTTGGCCCAAGCCTACGTTCGATGCCCCTCTGCAGCTGTTTATCTGACCAGTTGACTTTAGTGGGTTGCTGCTCCAAAAGTTGGATTACTTGCTGATCAGGCAAATTAAGTGGACCAAGCAGCTGGTAGCAAGAGTTCATATATATGCTCACAGAAGCTCCAAACTGGCTCTGTATGTCGTTGAAGACATCCTCGTAGTCTCGCATGTTTTTCATGACGGCAAGCTGGTTATGGATCAGTCTTATGCGTCCATTTCCTGCAAACATAGCACATACGCCATCCTTGTAATGTTCCAGCGCACTAATCACGAGTGGTAACGCCCCAAGTACAGCACCTGCAAGCTCGAACCCTGACATGTCGTAGTCTCGAGGGAAATGTTGGTTATCACGAAGACAGTCTAGACTGACCTGCCTTTAGCTAAATCGCGACTGCCCCACCTCCTGCCGCTAACCGCTTTCGGCCAACCCCGCACTACCTCCTTCAAGCCTCATATCTCAGCCCCATATCCTCGAATCCACTCTCTCTTCGTATTTCCCGTGCCCTTACTATAACGGCCATGGCAGCACTTACCTCTGATGGGCATGCAAAATGCTACGTCGCATTTGATGGTTTGATCGATGCCCTTCACTATCCCGTCTGTGCTCCACTTGATCTTCAGGTACCACCAACAATCATTGAGGAAGAGTTCGACAAATACAAATTATGGGCAGGCAACGTTGGGGCTCTGCACTCTGGAAAGAGGTACAAGATTTCACTTGACTACCGACTAAGAGAGTCGTCTTTCTTGAAGAATCAAGTGCTCCGCCTGCTTAATACGCTAAATAACAAGCTCTTGAGGGCTACAGCGCTTGTGCGTAACGAGCGTGAACCATTCAAAGAATATAGCGAGGATTCAGACGATGAAATGGTCACTACGTCAACCTCTGAAGTGGGTTCCGAGGATCAGGAATCCGAGGATTCGCCATGGGAGATCTCAGACTCCGGCGGGAACAGTGAACCCATGGGACAAGGTGGTACAATGGCACCAGGTGAATACAGCTTGGATGATTCCAGAAGACATCCACCAAGCCGGAGCAATGCTATACAGTCGAATCTCACCCCTGCCCTTGGCGGAACCCTCGATGCGGAGATGACTCGCGTACTAGAATCCATCAAGCTCACAATCGCCTGTCTGTACCGGATTCCGGTCCGCCGGCCAGCACCTCTAGACCGCCTCAAACACAAGACGTCCATTGATTCCTCGTTTTTCCAGCATTTTGACGTCATGTATGTCAAAGACAAGTTCCCAGAGCTTGATCCAGCTGTTGCCACGCGACTTGGAAAAATGGTCACGCGCCGGCGTCAGATTCTGTGCTATAGAGAAGCACACCATCAGAACCTAGAGACGGGTCTAGCTCAGTTGAGTCCAACCCCCGAAGCATCCCGTGCCAAACCAGAGGAGGTGAAAGAGACAGGCACCCAAAAAACGCCTACTTTCAGGGCCGCCAGCCAAGTTGCAACCACTCTTCCTACGCTACGCTCCAAAGCGACTACTTTCTGGCCTGGCAATGAACTTTTAGGTTCACTTCAAGAAGATCCCGACCCAGATGCGCTCTATGCATCTTCGCTTGCCGAATCGAAGTCATCTGTCGCGTCCAGCTTTGCAGGAAACGATATGATTATACAAGTGCCTGCCCGCCCAAAATTCGACGACGGGACCGACCGGGCCTACTTCAAATGTCCTTACTGTCTAATCACCAAGATCATCACTACTGAGCGTCAATGGAAGAAACATATATTTGAAGACCTCCAGCCGTACGTTTGCACCTATGGGGATTGCGAGTTATTCGACCACTTTTTCGAGAGTAAAGACGCATGGTGGAACCATGAGACCCAACTGCACAGAACAAAATGGTTCTGCAACACAAACTCGCACCCCGAACATGACTCTGAAAATGACCTGCTTTCCCACCTAAAGAGTGGCCACAACTACGATCTTACGCACAAACAATTTGATCTAGTAAAGGACACGTTTCGATATCCTTCCACGAGTATTGAGGGCACCTGCAATCTCTGCGATAGACACTCGACAAGGTTGAAGAGTCATGTGTCCCGTCATCTGCAGCAGATTGCACTCTTTGCGCTTCCAAGAACTTATGAAACGGCAGGAAGCGACAAAGCTGAGCGTCACACTAACTCTTCAAGTGTAGCCATGTCCAGGTCGGAAAACAAAGTGGAGAGCGAAGCAAAACGACACATCCCGCTGACTACTATAATTGAAGGCTTACAAGCAATTGGGACTGCGCTGGAACTACCTGATGGCCACATCCGCACCATTATCGAGATCGTCACTACAACCCAAGAAAAGCATGCCCAAAGCTTGTCGTGGAAGGAATGGCTGAAGGCAGCGGAATCGGTGACGTTCAGCAGTCAAAGCCAGCTGAAAATGATGAACATTGCGATCGCTCTAGCTTTCTTGCGAGCATCAGGGCGCCAAAATCTTCTCGTCTCCTCCACCGACTTGGACCAAATTTGGAGCTTGCTCAAAGATGGGCTTCACTGTGCTGAACTAGCCTGGAAGATAACGCGAAGCGGGCATGGATCCCACGCTATACCCTTATGGAGCCTCGTTGAAGATGGCCACATCCGTGAGCTTATCCGTCTCCATATCTGGCTACCAGACACAGGAAGAGAAGATCCCGATTTCGCCGTTCAGGAGCACCAGCAATTTGCACAAAGCTGGGTACTCGCCGGTGAAGGCACAGTTCATACCTTCGATGTGACTTCAGCTCATGAGGGAAACGCGACTCATGCTGGATATACGGTCAGCTGGAAAGCGACTAAGGAGGAAGAGGGCGGAAGAGCCTATGAAATCCACAGCAAATCGTCTACCGCAACCACCACCGGGAAGTTGGTCGGCGTTCTTCCGAGAGATTCTGCGCTTCGTACGCGCAATATGAGCTATCATATCCCCCACGGCGTCTTCCACCGAATAGATGTCGAGCCCGATGCACTCCACGCAACAATCCTTTCCTTCGACTCGAGTTATGGGTACAACATTGATGTATCAGTCCTCGGGCCGATCTCCCAGAGAACATATACGAATGATCGAAAGGCTGCCGATTTCAAATCGGCAGAAATTGCGAATCTTATTGAAGAGTTGCGAAACTGGGAGGTTCTACATGATATCGGCGTGGGGCATTCAAATCGGGGAGAGTGGGAGGAGGCACTTCGATCGTATCGCACTGCTCTGCATATTTGCGAAAACAACAACTGGCTGGACCGCGCTCGATATGGCCACGTCACTCTGGGCAGGATCGGAAAGGTGTATCGAAAGCTAGGGCGCAATCGCGAGGCCTGTGAGTGCTTGGAGCAAACCATTCTCAACACGCCACAGTCTCGATTCCGTGTGGACTGTGCTGGGGAGTTGGCCATAGTATATCGCCACATGGATCGTCTGGAAGATTCCAAGCGGGCCGCCGAAGAACAATACCGCGGTGCCAAACAACTTAACCTGGAACATTTCGCGTGCCGGGCGATAGGAAACATGGGTATGGTGAACTATCAGCTCTATCTATTGAATAAGGACGAAGTCCTGTTGAGTAGCGCCATCAGCCAACTCAACGAACGCGTGGAACGGGCACAGCGGATTGGGAATGTTGTTCTGGAGGCTATTGGCTGTTCTCGACTTTCCCTGTGCTATTTCGCCAAAGGAGACCTGGATAAGGCCGTCGAGATGGCGCTGAAGAATTACGATCTCACGTGCATGGAGCCTGATACGACGAAAATCGGCTTTGCCAAAGCGTTTCTCGGACGAGCACTGCTCTTCGCGGGACGAAAGGACGAAGCTTTGGCTGTGTTCAACCAACCTGGTGGTTGCTCGCCCATCATTGCCTTATGCAACGAGATTTCTAGCGAACACCGACAATACATCGTCGAGATGATCAATGCTGGTGCAGATCTGAAACTTCGGGACGAACAGGGATACTCGGCTTTGGAATGCACCGTGTACAATGGCGACGATGCAACCACAGAAATCATCGAACAGGGGTTAAGAGCTCAAATATTAAGGGAAGGAGGCAACGATGAGGAACAACTCACTCAACTCCGGTATGAAGCGACCCTTCGGAAAGGATACAGACACATCATCCAAGACAAATTGCGTCCAGTCCTTCTTCGGGCAAGCAAAGACTCAACGGAGGCAACACTACAGATTCTCCGTCAAACATATGCAATGACCCTCGCAGATGATGTTGAAAAACAAAACACCTTTGATTCATTGAAGTATATCGGCTATGCCGACTTCCTGCGATCCGGTCGTCTGCCGAGGTCAAACGATGGATATGCACAAGAATTTGCCACAGGAAAAGAGACTGATCAGAACCCTTTCCTTATATTCATGTCGTACAGAGTGATTGCGAAATCCTCTGGTGTTCTTGCCGCCGGATTCTCGCCCGATGATGCTGAGCATACGCTATACAATCGAATGCTCAGGGTGATTCAGGGATTCCTTGATCTTCATCGCGAAGTCGATCGAAACCAAGTAGGCGTCTGGGTTGTAGGTTTTCCCCTGCTATTTATTCCTGATAAAGCGTACTGAGAAGATGGACAGGACTTTGCCTGCGTAGACCAGGACGACATGAGACGAGGTATTGCCGCCCTCCCCATGAACCTTGCCCAGTGCAATGTCATGATAAGCCTTGTCGATGGGCAATATTATGAGCGGTCGTGGTGTTGTGTGGAAGTACTCATGATACAGACATTGAGAAAGGCATATGGGATTCATTTATGGTATGAGCACGTCATGGATGCTGAAAGCGGGGAGGAATATCTGCGCACAGGACCATGGGATCTGGATATCAACATGGACCAAAAGCAAGTGGCGCATGAAAGCGATCGGCCAAAGTTGCTGTTTCTGGCGCGACAAATGAAATTGCTGGGATAGACGGGGAACAAGCGTTCCGGTCGTCGGCCACTGTAGATGTTTGATGTTTCACGTGTGTGCTTCGCTGCTGCTGGTGCGATGGGGCAGGTCTGGCACGTGATACGGGCCTAATCCCTGTTCGGAGGGATCATCATAGCCAGGCACGCCAGGTAAACAAAGCTCGGGAGCTGCACAACAGCATCGCGACAAACTCCACAAGCCCAATTTTCCGCGTGCCAACAATGGAGTCGTTCAATCTGAAGACGGCTTCGACATACATCAACAATCTTCTCCTCGCCCGCGGCCTACTCCGCGATGGCAAGCCAATCGAGTTTGCGCACCCGTCGCGGGGAGAGGGAGGGAGGGAAGTCACCATGGCCCAGATCATCAACCTGGTGCACGATCTCATATTGAAGCGAGACGTAGGCCGACCACGTCCCCAGGATCCATTCGCAAACTAACATTTGCTGCTCCAGCGCGACCAAGAACACCGCGAATCGCTCGCCGACACCCTCCGCTCCCTCCGCACCGAGTCCACCCGCCAAACAGTCGCTCTCGAGAAGCTGCAGACGCGCAACGACGACCTCGCACGCCAGCTCTCGCTCGCCCAGTCGCAGGAACGATCTGCGCGCGCCGCCCTCCGAACGGCCGAATCTTCGGCGCGCAGTCTGCGCGAGGAGATGCTGCGACTGAAGACGACGGTGCAGCAGGTGCGCACGAGCTGCGCAAACGACATCCGCAAGCGCGATATCCAGATTCAGCGGCTCAAGACCCACCTGACGAGCCAGCAGCGGGGCAACAAGACAGGCCTGGTCGGGGCAAGCATCACCATAACACCGGGCGCTGCAGGCGCCGGTGGGGCTGCATCCTGTGGGAGAGAAGAAGAAGCCGATATCGACGACCCAGAGTATAGCCTCAGGCAGGAAACGACCGAGTTTTTGACCCAGCTGAGTCAGGGCTTGAGCGACGAGAACGACAACTTGATTGGGCTGGTCAGGAGCACGCTGCTGACACTCAAGGAGCTGCAGGGCATGCCAGAGAGCCAGCGGCTCGAGGATGGCGAAGGCCTATCGACTATTGGAGAGGAAGACGAGGAGACGAGACAGGGAATGCTCTATGCCCTGCCCGCGAGCTACGAGACGCTGGCCTCGGACATGGACGCTGTGCTGGAGAACCTGAAGAACCTCCTTACGAACCCGAGCTTTGTACCCATCGAGGAAGTGGAGATGCGAGAGGATGAGATCGTCAGGCTCAGGGCCGGCTGGGAGAAGATGGAGACAAGGTGGAGAGACGCATTGACGCTCATGGACGGATGGCGACGACGCATGGCCAGCGGCGGCGACACGATCAATCTCGAGGAGCTCAAGCTGGGTCTCAATCTCGGCGCTGGGCTCGAGACAGTCGACAAGGAGGACGTTTCGATCATGACCGAGGACGACGAGGGTGTCAGTTCTGCGCTGGAGGAGCTCGACGACGACGGGTTGGAGAATCCACCCTCACCAGAGGCAGACGACATCCCTGACAAGACATCTAACTCCGACATGTTCAAGCTCAAGCTGCAGCCTTCGCTCCCTCAGCCAGCGCTTAAGGAGGGCACTGGCAACGCCAACGTCAGGTCGCCCGTTAGGTCTCCACGCAAGGTTGCTTTTGCGCCATCCATTCCCAACACACCATCAGAATCTCTGATAGACGAAAACGCGGATGCATCCGAGGTCCTGCAATCGGTCGGCGCTACCAAGCCTGCTGCAGGTTCAGGTTCATCCTCAACGAAAGCTTCGCGCTCAGCAAATAAGAATTCGGAGCGCAGGGCAAGACCAACAAGTCAGGACTCGCGCATTCCCCGCCAGGTACGTCGAGAGTGCATCTCCGTCGCAACAATAGATCTAGATAACACTAACAACACTACCCAGACAAAGAAGCGCCTCTCAAGTCCACACGCTCACCCAGACGAGCGATCGCCAAAGTGGACAGTGCAAGACAAGCTCCGCGTGGCCCAAGCGGAAGCGGAAGCAGCCGCTGCGGCAGAAGGATTGAAATCTGTCAAAGCGGTTGTTGGTGGTGGTGTTGGTGGAGAGGATGAGGACGAGCAAGAGCAAGAGCAAAAAGAACTTCAGAAGCGGAGACGAAGCTCGCCAATGAAGACGAGGATTGGCGGACGTCCGAAGCGGAGAAAGAGCACGTTGACGCCCGCCGAGTTGGAGAATCTGCTGGGGTGTGAGTGAGTGAGATCGATGTTTAATGCATGCATGGAAACTTCCAAGGTCGGTTCCTGTGGAGTGGGGTTGGGTTGGCAATACGTGTCTGGCGTTACTATCACGGTGGCTGGGATAATCTATCTGTTGGTGTGTTCTTTGCTAAAGATGGCGTCCCTCGTCAAAGCTGTCAATGTGAGGTCAAACTTGATTTGGCAATCCGCGAGCGACAATGCATGAACGAACGTCGGCAAAGACAAGGGTGAGGCGCGTACAGTAGGAATGTCTGCATGCGCGGGATCATTCTCCCTCGATGAGCTGAGCTTCATTGTCGAATCGGACGTTCGTCGGGCCCTGAAGTTCAGGGCCCTCCCGTGGGCGAATCAGTCTTGCGGTGCAAGGAAGTCTGGAGTCGCATGAAAGAGACCCTACGATTCTGGATTCTCTTGGAATCGCAACATGCAGTTTATTCTCCGGAGTACAAGGAGAGAAAGGAATTGGACAATTGGGGGCCATACATATCTGGTTTGATATTCGAGGAGGATTGCTGACTTCATGCATGGATTGTTCACTATCCACGTAACCACTCACCATGACTTCCTTCATGAATGAAGCGTCACTTCGCACGCTCATCGGCAGTCTATCAAACAGCCAGATCCCTCGAGCCGCTGTGCCGCTGTGCCGCTGTGCCTCTGTCATCCCGCGAGGCTCCCCATGCTCGACCCTCCCATCACTCCTCGTGGCCCTATCACACGGCCATGCCGTTCTCGTCGTAGTCTCCAGCGATCCGATAGCTCCACCTCTTCAAAGTTCAGACAAAAGAAGAGGTCCTTAGGCAGCAGGTCGACCGTCGTGGTGGTTGGGCAGATTCGAAGCCACCGAGTTCGCTGTAGCCGCTGAGTCCCACTTTGGTGAAATTTGTGTCCAGATGACTGCAGTGCACGGGTTGCGATTGGACGGAAGCACGCATGGGATGAAGGCTAATGTGGAATTGATGCAAAAAGACACGAAAGCGGACAAGGGACATGGCTGCACGCTGAAGAAAGTTCGCTGCGTGGGAAACAATGCGTGCTAGTTTCGTCCCGTTTCTGCAGTGTGATGGAGGCGGAAATGCACAGCAACATCACAAGACGATGGAGCTGACGGGCGCTGATTGGCCGTGTGTTTTCACTCGGAGTCTGTGCTGCACACGAGCTCCGCTAGCACATCCCCCGCTCCGTCCGGCCAATCAGCGGCGCAGGCCCATGCGCCCCGCAGCTCGCGGGCTGCACAGACGTGCCTCTCAACCACTCTCCCATCACCATCAAGCGCTGGACGACATTCGATAGACTGCCATGCCCACCCCCCAACTCCCTGCACCCTGTGCCCGGCCAGCTTCTGCGCTGCACAAGCAATCAACTGCACCCGGGAGCAGCGACACTATTCCCGAACCTTGCATAGTGTCAGCCAGGCAATATGCCGCTTCGGTAAGCCCAGTCTCCCCTCCACCGGAGGCTGGGCCTGAGGTACGATAGATAAAGAGCACCCCGCTGCCCACCTCTGCTTCTCTTCTTCAGCAAGCCTGTGATTTTTCGAGCTGTTTATTGTGTTCTTTTACCTTTTTTTTTTCTCCTTCCTCTTCCTTCCCGGCCTGGTGCCTTTAATTCAATCTCTTTACCTTAATTCAATTCAACTTTGTCGCCGGTCGACTCAACAACACGACGTAATCTTCAGCTCTTCTTGCTCAATCACACTCACAATCTTTCGATACTATCTCTTTGCACTTTAATCAGCAAATCCACAATCGTCTATCCTTTCAGGAATCCTCAAACAATATCACCAATTAATACCCAAGAAAATTCGAATCGAAACTATCACAATGGCCGCTATCCAGCTTAACTTCACTCTCCGCACTTCCGACAACTGCAAGACCGTCCACCTTCTCGGCTCTTGGGACAACTACTCCGGACAGCTTCCCCTTTCCAAGGACTCCAAGAAGGTCGGAGGATGGACCGGATGCTTCAAGTTCCAGGGCCAGACCCTCAAGCAGGGCCAGCGCTACTGGTACTACTACATCATTGACGGCTACCACGTCTCCCACGACCCGGCCAAGGACCACACCACCGAGCCCACCACCGGCCGCAAGCTTAACATCATCGACATCCCCGCCAAGTCGTCCGCTGCCCCCGCTGCCTCGTCCCGCCAGTCCCGCCGCACTTCCCAGAACATCCCCAAGGGCCGCGCTCTGTCCCCGTCCCGCATCGCTGCCCCCAAGCCCCAGCGTCCCGGCCAGACCCGCCAGGTCATCAATACCCAATACGACCAGGCTACCCTCGCTGCCCTGACCTCCAAGCTCTCCATCGACTCCTCCGATGACGAGTACGACTCCGATGCCGACTCTGACGTCCCGTCCCTGACCTCCAGCCGCTCCTCCAACTCCTCCACCCCGTCCAGCGTTTCCTCCACCTCCTCCTGCTGCACCTGCGAGCGCTACGGCATCACCCGCGCTGGTGACCGCGTCAAGCTCGACTGCGGAGGCTCCCGCTGCTCTTTCTCCGATGACTCTGACTGCTCCGACTCCGAGTACGAGGTCGAGTACGAGGCCAAGCAGACCCGCCGCCAGGGTGTTGTCATCCGCTCTTAAATGAGTCGACCCTCAACTCACATGGAGAACCACGCACAGGAACAAACACGCTCACACACACGGACCCCCACACGACTGGTCTATGCTCTTGCTTGCTTGCTACAACCCGAGAGTTAACCAACCAACTCCATTGTTACTTAATACCTTCGATTCCGTTCTTTTGTGTATATATCACGATATTACTTTTACGACTTCCTGTCACGACCGCGCATATCCCATGCTCTTGGGTATCCGGATAACATTCATTGGATAGAAACCCTATTGTTCGAATTTGCTGCTGGCTGTTAGAGCTGCAAGTTATGGTGGAAATGGATGAACCTTTGCGAATCCAGCAAATGAGATATCATGAAGGGTGGCACGATCCCACCTGGAGCCGGATATCGAGAACGCACCGAACGAACTGATCTGGACTGACCGACTGGAACGCATTCACTGTGTGAGTGCGCGACGGGAGGGCAGTACCGATGATATGGCACCGCATGTATATATTCCTGGCATTCAATACTGTACTGATGGATGGTTATGGAATACAAAATTTGCATGGCTCGTGCGCCAAACTGAAAAAATAATCTTATTGTTCCTCTGGCTGTGACTGTGTTGTGCTTTCCTGCTTATCGTGTTCCCGCACTCACTTGAGCTAAATCATTGATCGCAGAATATTCAAACTGCCACAACTCACGCACTGTCTCGCCTCTCCGAACGAAGCTTTGTAGGCACTTGTTCATAGATAGGTAGGTGAGTACATCAATCAGTTCCGTACCCATACATACGTATTCATAATGTTTTCGCAGCCACCCATCCAGTTCACGATCACTATCCGTGCACCCACCCTCCTCCTTGTCCCAAGATTCATCCCCTCATATCCATCCACCCAACCCATCACCGCATAGCTAATCTCGCATCCCTCACACCCGGAATGAATCGAATCCTCCTCCGTCGAAAATGGAAGCCCAACATCTCCTTCCAGCACCGTTATTCTATCACATATTCTAGATCCGGAATATGTGAAACACGACAGGGGACAGAATCTCCCGACAACATTCGACCAACAGCGAAGAACGGCCGGCAGTCTGGGTTCTTCCTATCTAGATGCCCAGGTATCTGTGCTATGCATTGTTGGAGCGTGGACTTGGGACGTTTGTGAGAGATGAATGGTGGGAGCGGAGGTGAGTTATGCGATGGGGCCAAAATCACACACCACACGAAGGGGTAGGCGTATGCATAGGACGAGCTCGGCAACTTACGATATCTTTCCCCGAGTAGGAAGTGCTACAAAGTACATAACTCTCCCACTACCTGGGACGAGTGGATTCCGATTCCTGATGTTCCTTCTTCGTTTCGCTTCGCCGCAGTTTTGTTTAAGCTTAAGTTAAACGTCCTTTCATTTTACTTTCTTGCTTCTGGCTTCTTGAGGGACTGAACGGAGCTGAACAGAACGGGGAGTAGAAAAGTTTTGGATTAACTTGTACGGACTGAATTGGTACCTTGACGAAGAGACATACGATGTCGTAAAAGGAATAGAGTATTCGTGTCACGTAGACCGTCTCTCCTTTAGTCCGGTAGAGAGATCGCAATATGCCTTCTGAAAAGGTACGTAGACACTCTGTCTCGCATTTTATCGTCCCACCATCGCACCATCATGCCTCTCCATCCACTCCAACTAACATCTCTCCCTCCCTCCATCCTTTCCCTCATCAATCCCAAACCAAACTCCCAACACCGCCCAGCTAACCTAAGCCCTCTACCATAGTCCCCCCATTCCGTCTCAAATCTAAACCCAACCCATCTTCCCCTTTCCACAACAGCCTCCACCCGCGACTCAGCTTACCCCGAAGTCGATCCTCGCCACTACGAATTCCTGCACTACGCGTACTCGATCGGTGACGACGCGTTCCCCAGCACACACAAACCATATACACCGAATCCAACCGATGTTGTTGCAGCGTATTACGCAGACGGTGGTGGCAATAGCAATATCGCGACTCCCCTGATGAAAAATGAAGGTAAAAGGGGGGAGAGCAGAAGAGTATTAGGGAGTTGGTGGATGATGATATTGTATGGATTGGTTATTGCTGTGCTTGCAGGCCTCCTGGGCGGATTCATTGGGAAGGGTATCCAGGATAAGCGATATAAGAACAGTGTGTTGAAAGGCCAAGGACAGCAACAGAGCGACGGGGCGGGAGCAGTGGAAGCGTGTCGCGTGACTCCGCCGGCGTCGTCCAGCTCAACATCAACATCCACATTGAACCCAACAGCCAGTTCCAAACCACCCAGCTCAAGCTCAAGTCCAAGTACGGCAGCAAGTTCAATTGCCCCCACCGCAACCCCAGCATCATCAATACCGCCCATCCCCAACACTAGTTGCCCCTCCGACTCCACCCGCCGCTCCTCCCTCCCCTCTACCACCTCCCACCTCTCCCTTTCGTACACCATCCTCTGCTCGACCGGTTGGACAGACGACGACTTATACGCTGTCAACGTCGCGACTCCCAGCGACTGCATTGAATCCTGCGCTTTCTACAACGCAAACCTTCCCTCCGACTCAAATTCCCAAACAAAGAAGTGTGTAGGTGGAGGGTTTATTCCTATGTGGACGAACGTTACGAGGGCGATGGACGATATGAAGTTGCCGTATAACTGCTACTTGAAGAGTGGGGAGGGGGGCTTGAAGGTTAACGATCGGGTTATTGAGGTTGTGGGGTTGTGTATGGAGGGAGCTTGTTCTAGTGTTGTGGGTGGCTGACTTCTTCGGATATGAAAAAAAGAGCGGTGGTGCAGATTTTTGAGGTGGGAGACTAGTCTGGATACACGCACGCCTGGTATCTGTTCAATGATGACGGGAGATTGCAAGGTCTGTCCGGGAAGGAGTCAAGAGTTGCCGAGAGCGCAGCGTAGGACGCGACCTCCATACTTGTTTACCAGCCGTTCCTTCCCCCCTTCGCAGCCCCGATGAATCATCTACCCTCAAGCCGAACGAACCGACGTCTCCAGCACTATCGATCAGACTCGTCGTGAAACTCAATATCAACAGCAGGACTCACACGCGGAATGCTCATCGCTAATGCTACGGCAAGCACAACGCCTCGACGACCCGATTCCTCCACGCATCTCCAATCCACTGTGTACCACCCCTCATATCTATACTTTCTTCTTATTTTTATGTGTTAGTAAAGGCAATTTGGACAGAGATTTGTACATACATACCTTCTCATTCTGTTCTGCAAGATCAGTTTCCGCACAGAATATTCGAGTGCAAAGCGATACTTCGCCAACCTCGCTCCAGTCACGCAGTCACGCAGTGTATTGCATCGTAAGCAAAAGCAAGCAAGCAAGCAAGCAAGCAAGCAATCAAGCAGGTTGACTGAGTAGGTCAGACAGCTGCCAAAGTTCAGACCAAGTCTCTAAATCCCATCCTATCCTAGCTTTCTCATACCCGCGTACACGCAGTCCAAACCATCGAGTATCCATAGTCGCTTCATACCTACACACGTATATCTAGATACGCGTAGATTGTCTACACGTGACGTGCAGCATCGCGGGTCGGATCTTCGGCACCCCTCCCGCCAAATATGCATCTCCAAATGAACCTCGCCTCTCCGCAACCCATATTCGATTCGCGGCCCCACGCTCCGCTCACCCGCTCGGAACGATGAATCCGGTTCGCCAATCTTCATATCATCTTCTAGAAGCTCGAAATCGTCAGATCGGCGGAGCGGAACAGTGCAAGACTAAAGTGGAGGGATTAACTTTCATTCAACAAAGCCGTCCCGAACGGACAGTTGATTATGCATGCGTCAGCCAGCCAGAGACCGACAGATAAGCCAGCTGATGCGACTGTATGTATATGAGCAGGGTGTGTCACCGACCCGCACGCTGCCCAGCTGAAGCTCCCCTTCACTCATCTCACGATTCGTAGCGGTAAGTATCAGAAGTTTCGCACGAGCTTCGCTTCACTTGGTCTGGCTTGTCAAAGGCAGGCTAGCTCTAGTTCCCCGTCATCACTTCCCTATTCGTCTTCGGCAGACACGCAGGCAAGATGCAGGTAGATTAAATGTCCTCCCGACATTGCGCACTATTCTTCCTCTACACTTCTTTATTTCCTTTCTCGAATAGGACTCCCTCCTATTCACTTATCATCATCCTAGCCTTGAGCCGTCTTGTCCTGAGCGTGTTCGACATGACATAACCTGCGAGATAGATCCCTACGATGTCCTTCGATCAACACCCAGCGCGATACGTACCTCACATATTCGCACGTTTACATTCCGCAATGTTGCTTCTCTTATCCGATCGGCTCGACGCTACGCGGTCCCTCACGACTTCTTCACGATAACGATTTTGAGATCTAATGATGACGGGACGGGAAGAAGCGAGGAGGAAGGGGTAGAAAAGAAAGGAAGAACAGAAAAGAGATGACACTACAAGAGGAAATAATATGAGATGCGACAAGCAAAGGGGCCCTGGGGAACCGGGAGGAGGAGGAGGAGGTGGGCAGACGAAGGGAACCTACACAGAGTACGGAGTGGACAACACACCCACAAGACGAAAGATCTCGCCCGTCTGTCGACACGTCTGTAATCGGCCATCTCGGTCTGGAGTCTAGTGGAAGTATCAGGGAGGGAGTTTAGAGTCAGGAATCCGAACGAAGTCTGCAAAAAGTCAACCCATACTACAACCCCCCACGATCCACAACACCATACATACCCATCACATCAGCACTACATATCATCGCCCTCCAGCCACAGCCACCCCCAACAAAGAACGCTTACCCACCTTATCTCGCGCCATATCACCCCTTTCAGCACACATTCCCAATCCGTCATACCGTCAGCTGTGTCTGTATATGTAGTACAAGCCCCCCGTCTGCCTCGCCCCAGCACCCGCCCGTGCCCAGAAAAGACAGCCTAGACCACTCGACATAGGTTCACGACATCCGCCCCACCAATCCCCGTCCAAAGAGGCAAAAAGGCAACAAACAACCCATCGCCCCAATCCATTCCACTCCAGAGCCATGGATACACACCAGGAAGGAGTGGAGTAAGGAAAATAGCTGGATGGATCCCGAAAGTGTTGGACTCCGGACAGTGCACCACTCCACGGCCTACGCCTGCCTACCCGTGCAAGGCTTGGCTTGGCATGCCAGTACATACCGACGACGTGGGGTCGAAAGAAAAAGGACATAGCAGACGACAATTGCACAAACGCAGTGCCAACTCCGGACGATAGACATTCCGGGCATTGAACCACAGTATTCAAACCGAAGACAGGTTTTGGGTTCGAGAATGTGAATTCGAGGCCGAACCCACGAACGGTCGTGCTCGTGGATGGCGAGCAAACGCAGATGTGTCACGCAACCACAAGGAGGGGTCAGCAGCGCAGTGTAGGAGTTCGGGAAATACGTTATCGTAGAGGACGAGGGAAATGGGGCAATGAATGCGAATACGGATGTCCTCCTATCGGGTCGGGTACCAGCTTCAGGGAATCAAATTCGATACGGGAAGGCAGGGAGGGTAGACTGCGATCGAGGCAAGACACGAGTGTGAAACTCGAGGGCTGCCTGAGGAGGAATCGGGAATTGGATCTATGGAGGAGGTCAGGTTCAAGGGTACAGGAAGGGGGTTTGGTTGGATTCAACTCGGACAATGTGATCACATGGCCTGTATCAATCGCGTACAGTACGTTGGACTCCAAGCGGAGGTTGAGCATCCGCGCCGGGGTGGGTCGGACCGAGACCATGGGAATGTAGTCAAGTCCGTTGCGGTGAATCCTGTTTGGTTGATTGGGTCTGGGTATGAATCCATCGGGGGCTGGTCTCAAGGGGAGGGGAGCTGAACGAACGACTTCGTGAGGTGGATGTGAAAAGGGCAAACAAACATTCAGCGGACGGAGTTGGCAAAGAAAACTTTCATGCAAGGGCTTGCTCTGTCTAATGTCGTGAAACCGTGAAACCGTGAAATCGTGACGACTTGAGCATATCCACCGGTCAAGGCACGACCAACATACACCTGAGGCTTACCCCAGCCAAGACCAACAGTGTCTAGATCTTGCCGTGCTCCAGCATCCATGTGCTGCACGACAGGTCGGTCAGCTGCCACTGCACTTGCCAATTGTCCGGAAATGCAAGCCTCCAGGGCACGATGATATGGACGATTGCTTCAAGGACAGTTATCAAATTGTCCCCATCCGGGAATCATGCGACCTCATACGATGGGGGATTTCTCGGCCCGCAGTATCCACTGCGCCTCGTCCCGACCATTCAGTCTCGCACACACCAACGGCTGCGGAAGCCATGCCCAACTCACCCAAGCGTCCGCGGGACCATCTGCTGCGACGGGATCCGAGTACTGGGCCTGGTCCCGGGATTCATTCCAAATGAGTGGCGAGTATATTAAGCTGATATCGCGTAACGTCTGCCTCAATATAAAAGGCTCACGTAACCCGAGCGACCATCCGTCGTAATTGGCTGGACCTTTCAAAAGCCCATAAAATGTCCACATCGTGAGTTGCTGCCTGGGGAAAAAGTCAGGCGCCATATCTGTCCGCCTAGATATCGCAAGAGACTCGAATCTGTGTCTGTCATGGGCGTAAAAGACGCCTGGCTCCCTGGCTCCCATGCATACATACGGACATACTTTGACGAGTGGTACGGCAAGCCCTGCTCTCTCTTTCAAATCAGCAGTACTACCTCTCTTTGATGATAGCGTACGGATAACTACCAGGATTCAGCTTATTGACCGGGACTGAAGAGGTACGCAGTGGAGATCAGTTTGATGTCGTGCGATGTGGTTGCATGCGCCGCAGCCAAAAAGGTTCCGGCCGGTAGAGGAGGAATCGTTTTGAACTTTGTTACTTTACTCCGCGAACGAGGAATGGACCACCTGACCTGCGCAACGTCGACCAGCGTAGTAGCGGAAAGTGTCATAGAACAGTGAGTGTTCATCCTGGTTTGTGCAGGCCTGCTTCGGCAGCAAATCCAAGGGCCTCGCCACAAACCACTTACCGAAGATCGAATTACTGCATGATGGACAAGAACGAAAACAGGCCCGGAGTACCTTTGCGGTAGAAGGAGAGGCCTGCGATTAAATGGTGCCCACCTACGTACGATGCAGTACATCGAGCCCGCCTGGCTAGTGCCCGTTGTATCTCAGTGGCCAACAGGAACATGTGTTATCGGTTACTGAGAAATACCTATCTACGGACAGAATTATCGTTGTGTGGACATTGTATGCGGTTGATGATCTTGGCGTGACGTCCACGACTGCCGATTCGGCGGGCTCGTCTGATGGTCGTAGCGTTTGTCATCGAATCCTTCGCAGCACAGCCACATCTAATTCGGACAACACGCCAGCGATACATTGCAATTGAGACATTCTGCGGGGACTCGAGGCGTAGAGAGACACTCACGTATGCTTTCTACGACTGCGGATTCGGGAAGCGTAATCTGGACGACCACGGAGTAAGGCATCTTCTGTAACTGAGCAGTGATGGCGACCATAGCGGGGTGTACGCAGACACCAGACGAATGAAGATACTGGGGTTGGAAAACTAACCGCGCTTGCAATATTGCATGCAGATGCAAGCGATGCTGCCATGAACCGGGATTGAGTCGCTCCCCGACGCAGCATGCACGGTGCGCGCGGAAGCCTCGTACCGCATGGCACGAAGCTGGAGCAGACGTACAATCATCCGTGACATCAGTCACCAGACCAGAGTCATCGGTCCTGAAGGAGCCGGTCTATTGTCAATTAATTGGTGAACAGGCAATCAGATCCTGCAAGGAGAGCCGATGGACCCAAGAATTGAGTGAAAGAAAGAATCCAGAGCACAAGCCACGTTGGCCTCGCCCACGATATGCGAGCGGAAGGCGTTCGCAAGAGCGAGGCGTGGGAAAACCAAGCTTTAGAAATGAGGACAGGGGAATGGCCACAGAGAAGACAGGCGGTATGATTCTCACAGCAGACTACCGTGGCTGTTCCACAGGATGACACTCAGAAATAGAAGGGGCGTGGCATTGCGGCCGGGTGGCCCAGGACAAATAATGAGAATGCGAGAGAAATGAAAACGGCAGCCAACCAGAACCGAGAGCAGCGGGGCGCCGCGATAATGAAGAAGTTGGCAGGACGCACTTCGCAGAGGGATTTTGGATAGAGGTAACTAGTCTAGCAGGATCCCAGACCCAAAAATAGCAGACAAAGCCGGGAGCCTCCGTCCAAGTCCCGTTCGGGCGAAGGTGCTGAGCCATGCAAACCTTCGGTCTCGGCACCGGACTGGCGATAATTACCTGGCCGAAGTGTGAACTAGGGGAGCGGCGGAAGCATCGGTGCGTCGCGGTTTTTAAGGCCAGATGTTTTGCTTGCTCTGGCATATGGGTCCCACGAGACGGTTCACCGCAGGGCTGGCGCAGAGCCCTGCCTGGTGGATCGGCGCGCAAGATCTGGGGACGACTGGCGACTCACCGACGACACGAGCCAGTCACGGGGATGGCCGAGGTGGGCGGAGACGTCGCGGCACCGCAGCGTTGGCGACATGCGTGCTGGTGCGGGCTAGTCGCCAGGCCGCGCGCGGCGCGTCACGGCGCGAGTGCTGCTCTCACACCGACACGTTGACCTGGCTCTGGAGGGTGAAGATGTCGATAGCAGGGCGAACAGGCGGTGATGCGGCAGCCCCGAGAGTTTCGCGATGGGGGGGCTTGTGCCAAAGAAGCAATCTAGGCGAGCCAGAATGACGTACAAGCGCAGCCGAGCCTGGTGGCACAAGGGACCGGGGGACGACAGTGCAAGACACCCCCCCGCGCTGCGCAATTCACCGTCCGCCATGAGTCAATTCGGCACGGCGGGACGCGCACTCGAGCTCTCTTGGGCATGGTGAGCATCAGATAATAGAATAAGGACTATACCGCTCCGATGTACGTATGCGAAACGGGCAAGCACTCCCCAGCGCAAGGCAGACACGGCGCGAGCACCACTATTGGGTCCATAGCAAGACTCCACACCTGCAGCATTGCACCTCAACTCAGGACATCAGGTGGCCGCAATCCCACGCGTGCACACGAGACCGCAGAAGCAACTGTGGCAGCAAGCAGAAGAAAAAAACAAATTCAGAATTAAGCAGGGGTCCAACAAAAGCCATGACTCCGATTCCATGCAGCCCGTTTCCCATGACCTGATTACGATGCGGTTTCGTCCCATGATCGTACACCCAACCCAGTGTGCCAGCGCCCGCCCGCCATCCGGCACCACCTACGGTTGTATGCATAATCGTCCCAATCATTCGTCCCGGCCGTGCCAGCCCAAATCCTTATCAGAACTCCAGATCCATGCCCGTGCTGATAATCAAACCGCCATCATTGAAAAACGTTGAAAAAGTGCGCCCCAGGAAATAGTGACCAGCACCCCCGGGGTCCCAAGAAGGAAACATTCTCGCGCTATCGCATCCTTGGTGTTCCGTGGCAGCGTGCGTCAAGTGTAGACATGAGGTCGGCGCCGCATGCGCCCCGCATCGTGGAGAGGCGTAAAAATCATGATGTGGACGGAGATCCCGCCCTCTATCGATGACCTGAGGGATATGGGTCGCTGGCGTACCCGGAGTCTGGAAGCACGCCGGTACTGTGGAGATCATACGCAGCCTCGGCGCGGTGGCTGCTGTGGCTTGAGCATGCGTACCCGACTAGGACCGTCTTTTCTTGTACAATGTGGCCGCGCTGTCCATGGGCGCCGCAAGGGTCAATGGCGTGCTTGTAGTAGAGGCATCGGCAGACCGAGTAGCGTTCGACGACTTGATAGCACATGGCTTCGAGGAGAATGGAGATGTCTTGTTTGGTAGCGGGATCGAATAGATAAATTGCAATACAAGCCCGTCAACGGTGCCGGGGACGCGCTAGCAAGGCAAAGTAGACTGAAGGACAGTAGTGGAGTGAGTGAGGATAGGAGACTGAGGATCTGCTGGATGAGGAGAAGACGTTCAGGCAGAGAGGAAGCTAGAATATATAGACGGAAGGAGAGAGGACAAAAGAACGGAAGGACGAAGTGTGGGTCGGAGGAGTAGGCATGCCGTTTGTGCATGCTGCAGGTCAGTCAGGCAACGGGAATCCATATGTAGGAACAGGTGCACTGTCAGCACAAGTGGTGCTAAGATGGGGCAGCAAAAGAGAACTAGCACAGCCATAATGGCTGTTAGTTGACATGTACAGGAAGGGGTGGAAAGACCGCGCGGGCACGGTCCCGTTCGGCTGCGGCAGCGTGGTGTGTGGTTCGATGTGAGGAGGCTCTTCAGCTGAGAGCAGATCACTGCATCTGCAACGCCATTGGCTGGGCCGACGACTCCTTCACCAAACTGTCGTCGCGGGCCCGGCAGCACCCCAGCGAGCTGCGTGTCAACGGGCACGCATGCAGCGCACTGCTCGCCCGCAAGTGCCGGGAACCGCACTGGTTGCTTTGCGGCGCTCCTCCGGTGGTGCATTCGTGCATTGGTGCAGGCTCTAGAGCGCGAGTTGCGCCGTGAAGTACCCTTGCACTCACAAGAGCCACGATCTCGAGGAAGATCTGACAGCCCGGCGGTTCGGGGGTCAGCCGTTCTCTTGGAATAGAGGACGTCTGCTCAATGGGGCATAGATGGGGCGCAGTGGCATGATTTACTCAGCATCGTCTCTTCACCCCCGAGTTGGGTGGGTTTGCGGCCGGCAATGGCTTGGAGGGTCCAGTGCCTCATGTCGGCAGCGGTTGCCGCGCTGTGGCTGGCCGGAGGGAACCTTGGGCTTGCCAGGGTGCAGGGCCAAGAGGCCGGGTGCGAAACATTCGGACTGACGACCGACGATGCGGCGCAGGAGAGCAAGCAAGATGGAGGTGAGGTGTCAGTGTCTGGAGAGGAGCGAGGTCGAACTGCCTTGTCGGTCTGTTGTGCAACACAGAGAAACGTGACCTGGCCTCGCCTAATTGCTCGTTTTAGCTAATTTTAGGCACGGGCTCCCCCCAGACTCGACGTCAACCGCCAGTCAGTATAGCATGGCACTGACGCCGGACTGGATTCCAAGATGCGATAGTCGACGTCACGTCGATACCTGCGAGCCAGGGCGGAGGCACGCTCACCTCCAAGTTGATGATGAGAAACCAGAGGCGCTTCGTTGATTACCACAACCCGCTTCCTCCAATCCTGCGCTTCGCCGCTGACAGCTGAGCTGGGCGAGCAAACTGCACACCGCGCGTTTTCGCAGACGGACAAACAGCGTCCAAGCCCAGGGTAGACTCTTGCACCCCGCTGCTCTGCATCTGCACGCCGTTTGCACAGACGCGGAATGGCGGTCGGGGAACGTGCAGAGGTGCAGAGGTGCAGGTGCAGGTGCAGGAGTTTGGTGCGTGTAATACCGCCACAGCGATGGCCAGAATTCTACTAGGTAATTAATCAACTGCTGCAAAGGGCGGAAAGAAGCTCCACAGTGAGGGCCCGTCGCACGATCTCACTCCTCCGGATCTGTACGGTCCCCCGTCTGCCACTTCTGCGTTTTGTAAGCTTACCGAAGGCGTCGAGGGATATGCAGCCCTACGCAACCCTCCCGTTTTCCTGGTCCCACGTGGCCACGGTCCGCATGTCTCACCCACACACCGATGGGCTCCATCCACATGCGTGTTTCCTTGCCGTCTCAGTGCGTGTTCGTTTCCTCATCCGTTGACACTGACCGCATTCACGGGGCCCCAAAAGAAGGTGAGGTTGATGCAATTGCTTTGTTTCAGGAATGGTCGTCTCACGTCGTCCCCCATGCCTGTCATCAGGATTTCGGCCCCCAGAATTGTCGGTGGGCGCAATGGAGATGTAGTAAGGCAGACTCGTCGTTGCGTATGATTCAGTATTCTGGGGGCTTGGAAGTCGACCCCCTTTCCGTTCGAGGTTAAGAGGCCATTCTCGACTGACCAGTACTCTCTATGCGTACAAAAATATACACAGTAGTCGTCGTAATACTACTACAGCGGCTCTCCTCAACTTGGAATTCGACGAAAATAACGGTGAGACATCCTTCGGTGATAGTAGAAGGTTGAGTTCTCAGCTGAGATGCCTGACTGAAATCCTTCCCGCCTTGAAAGTCTGTGGGAGGATGATCTGCCATGAGACATGGAGAAGTTGAGGAAGACTTTGCGATTCTGGAATCTGCAACAGTGCACAACATAAGGGCAATGCAGGAATCTGAGCCTCTTGCTGGCATGACTTTGTAGACAAAGGATTCCGTTCTTTGGCCCTGGACGAGCATCAAGATCCGCCACCGATCCTGACGGGCGAAGCGGGGCCTGGATTGTCACACCCTTGACCGGCGCCACTACGCTGCGGCAAAACGAACATGATCAGAAATCCGGGGACTGCTGGAGATAATCGGACAAGGGTAGACGGACATCATCGACAGGGTTGCTCTGGAGATCGCGGTCTGTTCCGGTCAGCTTGGCATGACTGACTAGCGGTGAACAAGATACAGTGTAGGGCACGGGAGCAGCATATGACTCCAAGGATTGGCAATTTGTCAAGCTGTGATAAATTAGTAACGCAAATCGGAGTATGCAAAAATATCGGGCGTAATAGCTACTAGGCGCAGCAAAGCGAGCGGTACTCGGGCAATCACAAGAAAGGAGAGGGACAGGGAATGACATAATAACGCAAATTGAACGCCCGATTGATCTACTTTAAGGGGTATCCGAAAAATAACCCAACCACCCAAGAAATTTTGCCGATTCTGCCGAACTCCCAAAGTAGGTCATTTCGCTGAATTCACCACGCTTGGCCGGAGCAGTGCTTAAGGAAAAGGAGATAACCTTCTCCAACAACGAGTGCGATGAGGCATCCCAGGTCTGACCCCTGACGGGAGAACCAAGATGTTCTCACCAGGGGCCAGCATGCCGATTTATCACAACGTATAGCGGCATGAAAACACAATAGAAAGGGAGACTACAAAAAGGCAACAGCGTAGAGAAAGAGGGCGCCTGTAAGCCAGTATCCGGTATACGGTATGGAAGATCCTGTGGCAGCTGAATCTGTTCCGCCCGGTGCCGTTGTATCATTATCGAGGGTGCCGTTGATGGTCAAATAGCGAGTGCCGTTGTCGTAGATGTTGACAAGCGACTTGTTCAGTGCGGCATAGCTGCCATTTCCCACAAGGTCATTCAAGTATGATTGATCGTCGTTGTCGTCGCAGCCACAGACACCGTACTGTTGGCACAAGCAGATGGTCTGGAGAGTCTGGTTGACACCATTGGTGGCGTTTTGGACGGTCTGGTTCAGGAACCGGTAGGGGTGGAGGTAATACGGATAGACGCTGTAGAGCCAGATTCCCGGGAAGAAGGCCAATGCAGCAACGGGAAGGAGAACGGCGCCCGCGATTAAGCCTTTCGGTGTTTTCTGGCCTGCTGAATAGGGCACTCCGGCGCCTCCTCCGTAGTATCCGCCTCTTCCATAAGATCTGGGTGCGCCAGAGCCAGATACTGTCTGTCCACCGGAGTTGGAGGACCTTCCGCCCCCTCCGCCGCCCCCAGATTTTCCGCCGCCTGTCGAGTTATTGGCATGGGTCCAGGAGTCTTGGGTCCAAGACCCGGAATTTGTTGCTTACCTCCTCCTCCGCCGCCGCCGCCTTTACCACCGCCTCCCTTCCGCTTCTCTAGCGCGTGTTCCGCGGACAGGATATTCTCGGACCGGGGAGCGCTCGCGGCATGGCCCTCTAGTAAAGCAAGCGCATTTGTCTCGGGCAGCGACGCGGCTTTGATGGTGGACGCGGTCAAGAAGATACCGGCGACGAATCGCGACAATTTCATGTTGGTGTGATAATGCAAGAGCTGGTCTGTCTGGATAGTAGTGCAATGTCTTGTAACCGACGGATCTGCCAATCGAGTGTTTCTAATGACCAAATATAGGCGTGTCAAGGTTTCCGCTGCGGATATCCGTTCTGTCGTGGAACGTGGTGGAGAGATTGCGAAGATGAGTGGAAGTGGAACGGGGGCGAGCGGGTTTCTTGTAGGAGTGAGGTCTGTCTACACAGCCAGCGCACCTGTGACAGCGTGGTTGATGACACGGGCCGGCCAAGGCAAACCCGAACGCTTGGCAGGGTGATTTCATCAAAGCAGGCGAGGCTGAGCAGTTGCCTTAGCCGTGTGGCCAATCACGCGAGGTGGCGCATGTGGCTGATCTCGCGTTAATCACCACCACCTCGCCAATAGAGATAAGGTTGATGTCTCCTAATAGGCCCATTTTCTTAAATCAACAGGCAATTGTCAATCCTCCTCTTGCCGAGGCATCATCACTCCAAAGGATTTGAAGATCCCTTCTCCAAGTGGATGGCGCAAGCTTCGTTAACGAGTGAATGATATCATAACCCAACGCTAGTGTCAAGCGTCGATTGGGTTCAGTGGTGCAGAAGTTTTCTAGAACTGGTGATTCATTGTCACATCATTGGATCCTGTTAAGAAGGATGGGTCGCGTGTCTGCGAAATCCGCCAGCCGCTTCCCGTCCCGCACAGCCGCCTTGGATCTGCGGGATTGTATCGCAAACAGAGGGGTAACAAGAGGAGGAGCGTCGCAAACGGATGAGGAGCCGCGAGGACAAAGATCTGGCCCAATTGACCTTGTATCGGCGACGGGGCATAACGAAGTGCTATGGCAATTCTTTCAATGCAGCGAAACAAAGACTTCTGTTTGACAGGCAAGGGGATTGGCACGACATGACAAGCTTGTGCTCCTCCTTAAAGGCGATGCAGCAGATTTTGGTCCCGTAGAACTGGTTGTCGCAGATATGAATACGCTTCCTTTCGCGTCTCTTCGTTTGTGAATCAGAGGAGTCCCCGTACACCGCAAACGAACTCGGCGCTTTGTTCGCTCGAGCACGAGCTTACTTGCCGTTCTTGTCCTTGGGCTTTATGAAACATCCAAGGGTCAATCCAAATCCTTTCGAAGGATGTCCCGTCCAAATCAGCTTACTCGCATGCGGTAGCTACAACAGCTGACCCTAGCGCTCGACCCCATTAAGAATCCTTCGATCCATGCTATTGCAAGCATGGCGAGTTTCGATTGCGGTCCCATGCACCTGGAATGCATCCCGCAGACTTGAGACAGTTCAAACTATCGCTCGAGCGTTGAAAGGAAAGTCCGTTGCATATCTTTAGGAGGTGCGAGACTGTTCGAAATTGTACGATCCAGGGCGAAGTGACAAGGCTGAGGCATCCTCCAAGGCTGTGGTTCCCGCGAGGCTGCTTTGAACAAGGAACAATAAAGTGTGGAGTTCACCCTTCACCCCGCATTCACTGGAGGAGTGTGGCTGGGGATCCGCAGGCATTCAAAGGCTCCAGTCGATCCTCTTCTATCCATCTGTGTTTGGAGGCCGTGCCGTGGAGCTTCCTCCGTCTGAGACCGTCTGCACTTTGCGGTATTCCTTCTCCAACTCCCGCTGCATTTCAAAGTCCGCTTGACGCTCTCTCTTCACACGCTGCAGCTCGTAATCTCGGATGACGCCAGCATGCATTGCCTAAAGTTGTTAATTGTGAATATTGGGAAGAGTACAAGCACTTACGGCCTTCTCGGAGCGCTGGGCAGCGTGAACAAAGATAACAATGCCAATTGCACTTAGCCCTGTGGCCGCCAGTGTCAACTTGGAAGCGCGAGACATGTTTGGGTGTGAGGCATCAAGATGTCTGAAGTGCAAGTAGTGGAGGGACACCGGGCGGGAAAGTTTTGACGGCCGGGAGCTTGGGCCATATCGCCAAGCCCTGGCGCGCGCGGTGCTTCTTCTGGAGCTGCCCACAACCTCGACTTGGAGATAACAACCACACAACCACTGACCCAGAATCGTCGCCAAAATGGTAGGCAGATAGCATAATAAACAGCTGTATGTTGCGCTAACATGTTACAGTCGGCCCAAAACTCTGCCGGAATCCAGACCCTCCTCGACGTAAGGCAACCCAGCCCGCTTCACGGCAATCGGAGCTTACAATGCACCTCAGGCAGAGCGCGAAGCCCAGAAGATTGTCCAGAAAGGTTCGTCTACTTTGAAGAAATGAATTTGGCATTCGTTAACTACGACTACAGCACGAGAATGTAATTATACAACTCCGCCCGCCCACAGGCGGCCAATCTAACTTATCCCAGACCGTACGAAGCGAGTGAAGGACGCCAGGAGCGAGGCGCAAAAGGAGATCGAGGCATACAAGAAGGAAAAGGAGCAAGAGTTCGTCAGCTTCGAGAAGCAGGTGCGTCTTTGACATATCTATCCTTGATGCGAAGGTCCCGCTGACCTTTCTACAGCACAGCTCAGGCAACAAGAAGGCAGAGGAGGATGCCAACAAGGAGGCTGAGGCCAAGATAAAAGAGATCGATGGCATTGGAAAGAAGTCAGGCAGCAAAGTTGTCGACCAACTCCTCGACGCCGTCACCAACGTCAAGGCCGAGCCGCTGAGGTGAAGCATCTAACACCACTGTCACCACCACGGCGATATCGTGATTCTCTATCTGAACGGCAATCGGCCAAATCCATGCATGTATCTTGGGAGGAGGCTTTCGACAGCAAGCTAGACATTTTGGAAAGCGCATGTGCACGCTCAAGGCAGTTTCTGAGCGGCACAACATGGCCAATTGCACAAGTGTAGGTACGATGAATAGCAAGCAAACTTGACACTAAGTCCGAGTCTCTGGCCATGTTGTCTGACAATAACCACGCTACGGATTTGCAGTCTTGCTTCTGTGATAATCTGGCGCCGGACCCAATTGAATGTGTAGAGACTGGTGACAGAGTCCGGGTAAGTTGACGTTCATTCATTGGCAACCCTTGTCCGGAACCGTTACGTCACCAACATAAATCGCGAAAGTGCTGGCCAACAACCCAATCAGTAAACACACAACAAAAGTAAACCTAGTCCAAACAAATCAGAATACATCCATCACCAACACCCCTTCCATTCATCGATTGGAGAAATAAGTATCCACGGCGTTCCTGCAGCCTATCCACGGTCCCCACTAAAGGTATCTAAGGAACGATACAAGACGCGAAAGGTCCAACATATAAAAGCCCTGCCCCTCTTCTACCCACCCATGAATTCTCATGACCCATCCACTCTTGACTCTTGGGGTCCGAGGCCCATATCAAACCGGCGATGGCAACGTTGAATCAGCAATGATAACAAGATCTAAGGTTCGAACAATGTGGGGAAGCCTATCTTGAAAGTGTGCGGTGTTAGTAAAAGCTAGAGCAGGGCGACTTTTGTGATCAGAATCAAGTGTCTCATCAAAGGCGAAAGCCTCAGACTAACTATGACTCAAGGGGTCCGAGGACCCATCTTCGCTCCACCTGCCTTGGTATAGGGTTGTGACGGTTTATGAGTGATGGCTCTGCGAGGAATGTGTATGAGGCACGAGAAGTTGCAGCTTGGAGCGGGAGCGGGAGCGGGAGCGAGGGCACTGATGTGTTCTTGGTGGAAATGGCGAGACCACGTGAGGCGGTAGCGATGATCGAGGGAGGATGAAATGTTGAAGCTGATGAGTTTAGAAAAGGAGCTATGATATGCCTGTCTAGGCCATAGAAGAAGAAGTAGAGGGACAATGTGGAGAGATGTAGAGAGTTAAAGAGAAGACCCGTGGAGTGAAAAGAAGGGAGGGAGAGAAGTGGACGAAGGAAGGCCTTTTGTGGTGCTGAGAGCGTTCTATGGATCTTTCCTCTCTCTGGGACTGACAGCATGTTCAAGAGCATACTTGCGAATGTACGCGCATTGTCGGAGCAAGTCGCCGTCTGGCTGGTGGAATTGAGCAACTGTCACCACATTCAACTTCCTTCACTAAAGTCATAGAAGTAGGGGCGGAGAGTCCCGAGGTCAGGTCGCAGCAAACGAGAGGTATGGAGTAGTTAGCATCGAATGCCTGCTGATGCACCAGTGCAGGGTCGGATGGTAGATGAAGCAGGTCGAACTGTTCATCTTAAGATGTTGACGATTTCTCTTGGCGCGACGAAGAACAGTCATCAACACCTAACTATGCCCACCAGGATGCAATGCTTGATGATGAGATCTACTATTTTCCAAATAGATAGAAGGAGCATATTGATTTTAATAGAATAAAACTTCTTTTACCGAGTTACATTTCATGGTCCCAAACCCTCCCCGTTCGGAACCATTACGTCACCACCACGAGTCGCGAAAAGTGCAGGCGAACATCCAAAACTTCAGAACCTCGATCTACTTTACCACCATGCTCTTTACTCCCCCATGCGATGATGCGACCCATACCCCGAGCGAAGCTTCGCTCAATCTCTGACATCCAACGAGCTGTGCGCCAGATCAGCAGTACCCCGCGCTACCGCAATGATCCCCGACTGTCAGGCATAGGGCGCGTTATTGAAGATGAATTTGCCGTGATACGGGAAAAATACGGTAACAATACCTCTCTGGATTCCACATGCATCCACTAAGATGCGATACAGAGGCCCCAAAAAATACAATCGTGCTTGCGCATGGTCTTTTAGGCTTCGATGAGTTGCGTCTGGCGGGTCAGGTGCTCCCTGGGATACAGTATTGGCGAGGTATCACAGAGGCACTCCAGGAAAAGGGGATAGATGTTTATACGGCTGCGGTACCCGCATCTGGGTCAATCGAGGCGAGAGCGGAGAAATTGGTTGGGAGTATCGCAAGGCAGGTCAAGGGAAAACATGTCAATATTATCGCGTAAGTGAGAGGGACTTCTGCGAGTTCCTGATATCCTCTTGCAGAATTCTGTCAAATAAGAGAGCCGACTATACTGACATGATGTAGACACAGCATGGTATGTCTAGACAACTTAAAAGCGACCCTGTACTGATGGAGAAGCAGGGGTAAATCAACTTAATCACCCACATGCAGAAATACTGAACGAAGCAGGGGACTCGATTCGCGCTACATGCTCAGTCGACTCCGACCGACGGATTTCAAAGTGCTGTCGCTGACCACCGTGGCCACTCCGCACCGGGGCTCTGCGTTTGCAGACTATATGTTCGAAACCATCGGTCGTAAGTACATGTCGTTTCTTCAATACCACCACGCTAATAGAGCCGCGTAGCAAGCCAGATTAAACGGATATACAAAGTCATGGAGTCGTTTAGATTCGAGACCGGAGCATTCTCTCAATTGACCCGGCAGTACATGGCGGATAGCTTCAATCCGAGGACACCAGACGTGGATGGCATCGAGTGAGCTCACCGAGAACAGACATCTTACAATCCATTAAGAGCAGCGTAGGTACTACTCGTATGGAGCTTCCCTCGAACCATCATTCTGGTCTGTGTTCGGAGCGTCCCATAAGATTATCAAGCGCATCGAAGGTGGTCTCAATGATGGGCTGGTCAGGTACTTTCCCCACCCCCCAGGCATAATCGACATTCACGCTGCTAACACATACAGCGTGTCATCAAGCCAATGGGGCCAGTATCAGGGTACCTTGATTGGTGTCAGCCATCTTGACCTCATCAACTGGACAAATCGCCTGAAGTGGTTCCTTTGGGAGCTCACGGGGAGCAAGAGGAAGTCTGTCTGTCCACGGCATTACCTGCAAACTGGAGACTGATAACGCCACAGCTTCAATGCCATTGCTTTCTACTTGGACATAGCAGGTAGGCTTCGCCGTGACAGGAACCTCGGGGATTACTGAAGCTGACATACTATACAACAAAGACATGCTAGCCAAAAAGGGACATTGAATCGCAACGACACCTGCGGCGTCGAATTGAAGGGACTCACGGATCATGACCCCCTCGTTGTACGCGAATTCCGGTCCCTAAAACACGCTTCAGACCGCGTCATTTCGCGCCCTGTCTCACAGCAAGCGACTGCAAGCTGGAGCTTTATCTGTGGGCTGGGGCAGTTCATTGGATTCCATTCAAGGGGAAACTGCCACAGCCCAAGCCGCTTCCCGGTTGTGGCTGTGGCTGTGTGCAGTCGATTTCCCTATTTGGGACGGACGAGGCTGAAGGTCGCGTTTCATGGAGCTTTGCAATCTCGATGAACTTCATTCGAGATTGTAGCTTTCTTGGGCATTTGTAGAATACTGTAGAATAACTCAAGAGCAAGTTTGCTGCCCAGAGGTCTTGAATGTTGGATAGCTTGCTTGGCTCGTGACGTGAGGCGTTTGCGAAGACCTCCTGCCCCGCCGCACACCTCCGAGATTCCCGCATCCCGCAATCCTCATTTTCTCAGCCCTTGTACCGCTGAATCTATCGTCCACGCGTCGCCGGGCTGTGCCTCACGCACTGCTGTCCCAAACAAACACCCCGGCCCAGACGTGCAACGGCTTCGAGGACCTGTATCGCGACAATAAATGCGTTGAGATGTCGCTCGCCTTTCCTGTCAGGCAGCCTCTCGAAATCACCTAAACACCGTTTTTCGACCGATAGGGACCGAGATAGCCATGATCGTTTCAATCAGCCTTGAGAGCAATGCGCATTCCGCCTACACAAATTTGGATGTTGTGCAGGGGAAGGTGTACCTGAGGGTGCCGAATCCAAGCAATCTGTCGAATATTGTGGTCAAACTGGAGGGCGAGAGCAGGACAAGATTGATGGCGGCAGTGCGGCCGGACCGACCCGACAGACAGAGGCCAGTGCTGGAGGTTCACAAGGTGCGACTTACCAGATAATGCAGGGGGATTTATAGAGCTCAGTCCTGATCGCGCCTGCAGATCCTCTACAAGACACAGATAGTCTGGCCCGCGAACCAACTCCCCGAGGAGGTGCTGGCGAACCCCAAGGCCACATACACGCTGAATGCCGGCCAGTACGAATATCCGTTCCAGTTCAAGGTCAGCTCGCATCACTGTGCAATGATGATATCTGCTGACTGGGCCAGATTCCCATCAACAACGCCTGCCAGACGGTCAATAGCCTCTCGACCAATGTCAATTTCAGCAACCTCGCACTCGAAGTCGCTCGAACACCCACACGACACGTCAAGCAGACGCTACCTCCTTCGCTCAGCGGATTCCCGGGCGAGGCGGAAATCAGATACTATGTGAAAGTCACAGTCAATCGGCCATCCTTATTCAAGGAGAACCCGAGAAATGTAGGGTCAAAAAGGAGCATGGATTACGTTCCAGCTGACGGAATGCAGATTGCAAACTTCACCTTCCTCCCGATTGAACCGCCAAGACCGGCGCAAGCCGATGGAGAGGCGTATGCCAGGAGACAGCATCAATTCATGGAGACCGTGCCAGGGGTCCCGCCCCCCGGTAAGAAGAAGGGTTTCTTCGACAGAAAAGACTCTTCGGGGAGCATACCACCGATTTCCCCGCTTCCCGCTACAACTGGTCCGCCTCCGCGGTTCGTCGTCGATGCACGCCTTCCCAACCCCGCAATCCTCACGTGCAACAAAGATATCCCGCTGCGCATACTGCTCAAAAACATGAGTCCCCGAAACAAGAATGTGTACCTGCAGATGCTCCAAATCGAACTGATCGGATATACCAGAGTCCGGGCGCATGAGGTCGAGCGCACGGAATCGAACAGCTGGATAGTAGCCAGCTTCAGCAATATGAACATCCCACTCGGCAACCCAACAGACTCCGTAGGAACAGAAGTCCCCATCAACCCAGAATACTGGTCTGGCAAACCCCTTCCAAACACCGTCTGTCCCTCTTTCCAGACATGCAATCTCCAACGCCACTACGAGCTCGAAGTCCGTGTCGGTCTTGGGTACGGCTCCTACAAGCACGGCGAAGACCAGCTCATCGTGCTACCCCTCCGTCTCCCAGTAAAAGTCTACTCCGGCATCGAGCCTCCAGCCGCACTCCTCCAAGCCACCCTAACCGGGCCCACATCCACATCCACAGCCTCGCCCTCGGACGGTAAAGTCAAGC
The DNA here is from genome assembly GCA_002105025.1 of Clohesyomyces aquaticus. NCBI lineage: Eukaryota > Fungi > Ascomycota > Dothideomycetes > Pleosporales > Lindgomycetaceae > Clohesyomyces > Clohesyomyces aquaticus. The sequence continues at coordinate 44,676 of MCFA01000259.1, forward strand.
CGTCCGTGGGTGGTGTAAACACGAACCTCAGTCCTCCACAATACGCACAAGCCCCACACACGCCAATCGAACAACCCCCAGGCTTCGCGGGCGCGTCTGCATTTCCGCCGGCTCAAGGCGCGCCCGTGGCGGCTCAAGGCGCGCAACAGCCGTACGACGACGCGCCGCCGAGCTATGAGGATGCGATCGGGCAGGATCTGCCGCCGATTAATGGGTACAGGGGCAGTTACCAGCCTCCGCCTGTGCCGGAGGGCGCGCCGAGGTTTTCCGATGAGAAGAGGAGGTGAGGTGGCTGGGGTGGATGGGATGAGATGGGAATAATGGGGACATGCATTGCATACGGTTCAACTATGGAATGATGGGATGAGGATGAGTAGATCAATACTAATGGTGGCTGGGAGGACGATCAACGGCGGTGCGGTGGTTTGGGCTCTTGGGCTGAAATGACTCGCGATGAGATTACAGTAGATGGACTTGACCCCACAGCAACGGCGCGTCCGGGAGTGCAGTGAGGGGCTCAGTGCAACCTGTGGGCTGACATGTTTTCACTTCTGCGAACGACCGGCCTATCTCTTCATGTCTTAGAGACGAGGGGGGAACACAAGGAGCGCGTAAGCCTCTGCCTCTGAGATCTTCATCAACCAAGTCCCGGAAAGGACTGCGGATACATGAAACACGCATCTAGCCCACCCCGCTGCGAAGATTCTGTTTTGTTTCGAGATACCACGTCCCAGAGCTAGCTATCCAATCACGAGATTGTTTTGATCACATCATGGCTATTCGTCGGGTGGGTGGGTGAGGGCGGAAACGTTGAGGCTTGCAGACGAGGGCGAGGGAGAAAATCCCGCAGCTGCAGAGGCCAAGAGGCCGCTGTGTGGAGGCCTGCGAGGTTGCGATTTTCCGGTCAGCAGAGATGGAGGGCGAGGACGCGGATCGTAGACGTGGGCGTGGCGAGTGAGGCGAGACGAGACGGGTGCGCACGTGTTGGGAACGTGGGCGCGTTTGAATGATGTCGAGATTTCCGTTACATGGTTTGTTGTGGTATGCGGTAATTAGTCCAGTTTTCCTTTTCTTGTTCTTGAGGTTAATTTGGAATTTCTCTACTTATTCGTCCGCATGAAGCGCTTCGATATCCGCACGGTCTGCGTATAGTCGTCTCACGATGTCGTCGTGGTGTTGACACGATCGCCCGGTTGAAACGCGCCCAGTCTGTCACCTCTAACTTACCCTATCGATAGCGACGGCTACTTATCGATAACTGCAACTTCGTTTCTTCGACCTCATGGTCTCCTAACCCCATCCAGACGCGCACAACGCGGAAACGGCGATGTTTGTTTGTTGTTCATGCGAATTGTGTTTGGCTGCTGCGTCTCCAGCCGCGTCGCCAGCCTCTCGCGCGTCTCTCGTCGCCGGATTGTTGTGGCTGGGAGGCGGGGCAAGTCGGTGAGAGGTGCCAAGTGCTGCAGTTTCTCTCGACCCGCATAGACTACTGCACGAGAAAGCGTCCGGCTGCTCACGATGCATCCATCCGATAGGCTGTTGGCATCGAAACGTTTCAAGCCCTGAATCAGGCGCCAGTCGGCCGCCGGGAAGAGACCAGTCATCACGTCGAGAACTTAAAGACACGACCGCGCACCGCGAGATGGTCGTGATTCTTTCTCAATTATCGGGCTGCTTTGGGAGAGGGAAAGACGCACAGCTGGGCGAAGATGCGAGGCCAGAGGATTCCGAAAACCTTTGACTCACACTTGCGTCTCACGTGGAGATGTCGAGCCCCAGCGCGAAGATGGTGGTAAATAGGTGTCCCCGGATGGGCTCGTCGCGATGCCTGATCTTCTTAGGTTTCTGTTCGCTTGCCCTTTGTTTCTGAGTATCGATCGAGATTGAATACTGAAAAGACGATTTTATGAGATTTATTGATTACCACACACACCACATATGAATGCGCAACGTCCTTCGCCGCCGTCGCTCAAGCGCTCGGTTTCGGGCGAGAGTCAGAGTAGCTATACCAGCGCGGCCACCACCGTCAGCCGCTCGAGCTCCAAGCTGCTGTTTGGTGAGATTCCGCTGACACCTGCGACGACCGTCGACGGAAGATGTAAGAAGCAAAGGTCTCGACACACGCGAAGAACGACCGCGAAGCTGATACCATACCCCAGCAACACGATCAAACAGCTCGATATGCAACCTCGTCCTGTCAACCAGCTCCGCGTTCCTGCGCTTCTGGCTGAACGACAACTGTCGCGAGAATCTGCTGGCGCATGTCGAACAGGAGGACCTGCCTAACTTCCGCCTTGTGTGCCATGACTTCTCGACACGCGCCTCCCCTTATTTGTTCGAGTATCTTACGGTTACGTTCAAACCTTCAACCTTCACAAAGCCGGCGCGCGTCCAGGCTCTCTCAAGGATAGGACGTCACGTGAAGACCTTCACATTCCACATGCCCCACGGCCCGGAGACCTTCCTACCGCCCATCATCGACCCGGAAACCGGATCAGAGAAGGCCTTCCTGTACGAACCGCAAGTCCAGACCCCAACCGTCGTGCGTGGAGAAGACAAGCAACCTAAATACGGGACCTGGGAACTGACAGACCTCCTGATCAAACAATACCCACCGCTCTTCCACGCCGCAACCAACGTCCCCGCCTTCATATCCGCGTTCTCGGAACTCATCAACCTCACTCATCTCAAGATCTCCTGTCCCGGTTTCGGTTGCGGAAACAATGCATCTCGATATCGCCGGTCAGCCATCGACTATGCCCTTATATCCCTCCGTATAGCCATCGAGCGCGCGCCCCTCTACTCTCTCTCCACGCTCTCCCTGCTTCCCATCCACCCAGGCGGCCTTCTCTACCTGCACCCGATGCTCGGATTCGGCAGCACAGCCACCTCCGCAAAGCGCTGGGGCCAAATCCGCAGATTGGCGATTTGCATGGAAAGTATACCGCTGAGCGACACCATGTCCCCGCGCGCAAGGACGCAGTCCCTAGAACATCTACGGATTTTGCATGCGTATTTAAGAACGTTATCTAAAGGGCTAACGCGCCTCTTCTTCCGCTGGAAAGGGTCTCGAGGGCCGTCGCCCCTGTCTTTGGATAGGGAACCGTGCATGCTTCCGTTGTCAACCTCTTCTAATCCCAACTCTAATCAAAATCCGGAGGAGATGTTGCACCCCTCGATGCGCGGCCAAGTCCGCGGTCCCCGACCACTTAGGTTCTCGTCACTCCGGTACATGGAGTTAGAAAACGCGCTGATGGACTCCGTCCAGATTGCGGATTTTATCCATAAGCATAGGAGAACCCTGCAGGAGTTTGTGTTCGAGGATGTGAAATTGAGGAGTGGGGATTGGGATCATGCGCTTGAGCCGTTAACGCAAATTGCTGGGAACGATGGGTGGAAGAGGAAGGTCGAGGAGGTTATGGATGTGCCGATTGTGTTGAATTTGGGCGGGGTGGAGGAGCCGAGGGTTATGGGCCGGCTGGGAGAAGATGATGTTTGTGAGGAGGGGATGGGTGGCAGAGGGACAAGGACGCTGAGTCGGTGGTTGGCGAAGGGGAAGATGGGTGGACAAAACGCGGGCATGCAGGGGTCGAGCGGGCAGCAGAAGAGGAGTGCGAAGGAAAGCTTTTGGGGTGGGGGCGAGCATATGAAGAGATTTTTGAGGGGATCGATTTTTCCGTTTCATAAGTGAGTGAGTGAGAAAGGGTATGGGGAGGGGGGTGTGTCGGCGTTTGTGGGTGAACTGGATTGGTGGCGCGACGTGTTTGACTACTGTGTTGTGTCTTGTCAAGTTCAACTGTAACATGGTTCTGGAAACGGACGGTACCCTGGGAGCGAAACGAAACGCATCGGATCGGATACCGCATGTCGATGCGGCCGGGTACGGCAAGCTGGAGTTTTGAGTTCTGGATCGGTGAGCCACGGATGGGTATGATATGGCTAGGTCGGTGATCGGTGTTGAAAGGCGCAAGTGGCCGGCTTCCTCTGGTGCCTATCAGAGTCGAAGCCCTGGGACTGATATCCGGTGGTACGGTTTCTGCCTCTGCTCCTGCTTCTGCTTCTTCGTTTTCTTTTTCTTTTTGGTCTGACGGTTCACGGCCGAGACGATTATGTATATACGCTCCTTTGATGATTGATGGTGATGATGGCGATGATGGTACGCACTGACGATCTCTACATACCTTTTTGGTTGAATATAATTTCTTAGTCTTGTGGAATCTTGAGAAGAAGACTAAGACATCATTCTTGCCATGTGCTCGACCGGCATTCCTTCCGAAGTCCACACCGCGCAGCCAACACATGACGATCGCGTGCATGCAGCTAGTCAAGACCCGCACGTTCCCAGGTCCTCTGCTACAGGCGTCAGCATGTGGAACCTGGGCTTGGAACGGATTGGGGGACGAGAGTCATCCGTGTGAATGGACCTCCTATTCCACTACCAAATAGCACGTGTTATAAGGAATCCTGATTTCTAGAAACTGTAAAAGTGGTTGAAAACAATCATGCGTGTTAGATGTGTCCCCGATGCGGACGTACTTCGTAGAGAGCACGAGCACGTGCCCGATTCATCGCTTGCCTCGGCATATCTCTAGCGTACCTTGGCATCTTGGAACATTCACATGAAATCCGGGGAAGTAAAGGGCCGAGTACTTAGACATCATCGGTCCATTATCACAAGCTCTTCATATATTCTCCGCGTTCCCCCTGTTTCCCGTGCATCCCCAGACTCGCTCTTCCTTTCAAGCTCCCGACACACTCACGCCCATCAACACACGAGCCCGACTGCGACAGAGACCCTGATCTGAACGGCGCTGTTGTAATTAAGAACCGCGGATCTACACAATCCTTTATTGAGGTTCAATTAGCCATCATGTCTCTTAAATCAGGTGCGTTGCGACCGAACATTGCTTGCCGCTTCATTCCCCGTACCACCTTCGCCTTCCTTGTCGCAAGCTCTTCTGGCTGTGCGCGCTGATGGAGGGAGCTCGGAGGGAGCTCGGAGGGAGCTCGAATGGATTGCGGCACTGCTTGCTGAGCACCAGTCTCTCGCCAGCCCGTCAGCTTAGCACGCCGCAATACCATTCTCCCCACCCTTTCCTTCCCCAACCCCACAATCGCATACCTCGCTCCAAGATCCAACAACTAATCACCTCTCATTTAGCTGCCATTCCCTCCTCCGTAGCCTTTGATGCCATCTCCGCGTCCCTATCGTCTTCAGACGCCGACCGCAAAGACGCCATCAAGAAAGGCGGTGCCATTTTCGCCTTCACGATCAAAAACGGCGACAAGACTGAATCATGGTACATTGATCTCAAGGAGACGGGTACGGTTGGTAAAGGCGCAGCGCCGGAGGGCAAGAAGGCCAATGTCACGCTGGTGATGAGTGATAAGGATTTCCAGGCCCTGATTGATGGGAAGGCGAACGCGCAGAAGCTGTTCATGAGCGGCAAGTTGAAGGTTAAAGGTGATGTCATGAAGGCGCAAAAATGTGAAGTAAGTGATTCGATTGACTTTGTTGTTCACTTTGTTGTTGAACGAGGCTTCGCTGACTTTTTCGTGTAGCCGATTTTGAAGAAGGCGAGGGCGCAGAGCAAGTTGTAGATGGGGGGTTCTCAAAGGCCAGATATGATGAAAGAGAGCGCAAGTGATCGAGCAAGAGTCTGTATGATATGTTGTTGAGGGTATATGAATGGGAACTCATTGGGATATGCGTCTTACACAGGTATATATATATATATATATACCAGCCTTTCATACGTCAAGCACATCGGAGAGACAACAGCTTGCATGTATTGCCTTCACGACTTCCTACGCCCCGTATCTGAAATTCGGAACGCAGATTGCCTCCCATTGAGCAAAGAGAAGCCGGAGGCATGCCAGGCCTCCACACGTGAGGTCGCGCCTGCCACGTTTCAGGGTGTCACACCTGCATGCGTCGCACGTGGGCCAGCTTGTCTTCCCACTTCTAATCTCAACCTCCTTCACTCTTCACTGCAACCTCCGCTACATCTCAACGGCGCGATCCGCCCGATTCCATCTCGCACTCTATTGAAAATCATGAAGAACGATCTCCGTCTCACATTTGGAGAAATCTTCAGAGACCTCGTGTCGTTTCGAGCTCAACTACACTACATCAAGTCTCACACGGCTAGCCGCATATATTCCGAGCTATCGGTCTCACGTCCTCGCTTTCTAGACATTTCAGGTGTACCCGACCTCGGCCGTCATGATGAAGAGCAGAGTGGGGAACGGCAACGGCTGACTTATCTTCAAGGTGGGAGCCTAGTGTGCAGCAGCAATAAGAGCACACTTCTCGAAATTCCCGTGACCGAGTGAAAACGCGATGACAGCAAAGTCCCAAGGGATTACATTGCCATGTCCTGGCGATGGATAAGTAAACACATAGTCATGCCCAGGTTGTAGTTAGTATTCATTGTCCGAAGATGGGTGTGAGACGAAGATGATATAGACCGGGGAATAACGAGGCCGAGCGCGAACGCACACGTGAAGGAAGGTTCTTGCGGGTTTATGGTTGGGTGAACAGGATATGGGATGCGGGAGGGAATGAAGTGCGTAAATACGCTTTTCCGCTGTCGATGGCTGCGGAGGTGGGAGTATTCGTGGGGCCTTCGGGAACGTTTGCTGGAGACTGTCTGGAGGAGGTGCTGCAGGGTTTAGGCTCGGACTGAGCTATTTCTTCCTAACGAATTCTTGAACGTTCAGCTGTTTCAGACGGCCTTGGGATAATGAGTGGATTAAAAATATATTTTCCCCAGCAATGCATGCACTATTCCATACGAGCAGGCGAGTTCTGTTGCCAAAATGGACGGGACGTCGGGAGCTACATGGCCCCCCATAGACATACTGACCAATTCTTATATTCCGTTGATGCACCGTGCCTGGGTACGTATGCGGAAACAGTTTACTTCTTCCCGTCTTCAAGTGTTGCACCGCAACCCTCTCAAGAACACTTCATCAGTCGGATCTCGCATTTCGCACAGGTCTGGGATTTCGCAACACCAACACTCACCAGACATACCTGAAAATACCAAATGGCCGGTAGGCATCGCAAGTGCCAACTAGACATCCTGATCCGGGAATAAGACACCTGCCAGATCGGCACGCCCTGCCGATCTCGCCGTCGCTTCACTAAAGCGTAACCCCAACGGCTCAAAGCGGGAACGGGCAGACTATTTCATCAACGTCATTACGATACTGGAGACCGATTTGTAAGGCTTTAAAGAAGCGGATACGGGACGCGGTCAACAGGGGAAGTAGTAATTTCTTTAAATCTCTTTTGTCTCTCGTACTACCGCGCATAGAAATAAGATACCCATCTCATCCATTACTTTCGAAATACCTCCGTAACCCACCGACTTTTGCGAGTGGGTCTCCCTGGTTTCCGTCCTCAGTCCCCTAATATTGATACGGAGTCGTTGCTCTGACATCGGCTTTCTCTGAACCGCCGCTGCCGTTATGCAATCTTTTCTCCAGTATCGTAATTTCCGGCGACAAGTCGAGAGACAATAGGGACGACATAACCAGGCGTCCTTAAACCCGCAATGATCCCATCGAAGGAGAGATCGACCAAACACCCATATCTCCATGGCTTCGCCATCAGACTCCTCTCTTCCACGCTCCGAACAACAGGAAGAAATCGAGCCCAGCGAGATCGAGAAACGGGATTCTGAAGATGATGTGCATGGAAACGGAGAAGAGGAAGAGAAGGAAGATGAACATGCCGACCTAGAAGAAGCAGAAGAAGCCGATGTCGAAGAATCTCCCAGATCAAAACCACGACTCAACCGAAGCACCACTCGCACAAGCCACCACTCTATCGGCATCACTCTCGGACGCGCCATGACCGAAATTTCTGCCCAGTCCCGGCACACCCACGAAGGTACCGGAACATGCACAAATACATCCAAGATCTTCGTCGTGGGCTACGAGTCTCCAAAAGACCCTTCGGATCCGCATAACTGGAGTTACACGCGTCGGGTCTTTGCCACAATGTTGATCGCCTCGATTGGATTCGTAGTCGGATTAGCCAGCGCGATCGATTCCAGTGCTGTGAAAGAAGCAGCGAAGGAGTTTGGCGTTAGCGAAGTTACGGAAAGTCTGGCGACGGGACTGTATCTGATTGGGTTTGGAGTCGGTGCATTGTTTGCGGGACCGTTCAGTGAAACGCTGGGACGGAATCCGTAAGTTATTTCTTACCGTTTTCCTCTTAATTGATCGTTTTGATTTTGGGAGAAGTGTTGCTGATTATTCATAGGGTCTACATCGTCACACTCACCCTCTACATGATCTTCATCATGGCTGCCGGTCTCGCCCCAAACATCGGCGCCCAACTCGCCTTCCGATTCCTCGCCGGATTCTTCGGCTCCACGCCTCTAACTTGCGCCGGAGGCTCCATCTCCGATCTCTGGTCGCCAATGGAGCGCGTCTTCGCCTTCCCTGTCTTCGCAAACGCCGCATTCACAGGTCCAGTCATCGGCCCCGTGATCGGAGGCTTCATTGCACAAAGCAGTCTCGTGAGCTGGCGCTGGACGGAGTGGATAACGCTCATCATGTCTGGACTAGTGCTCGGCGGAGTCGTGTTATTCCAACCGGAGACGTACGCGCCGATATTGCTGAAGTGGAAGGCTTTGCATTTAAGAAGGGTGACAGGGGATAAGCGATATGTGGCTGAAACTGAGATTAAGGGGGAGCCGTTCTTTAAAAGGTTGGGGGTTGCGTTGTATCGACCCTTTTTGCTGACGTTCAGGGAGCCGATTATTATTCTTGTCACACTGTATTTGACGGTGATTTATATCGTGTTGTTCACATTCTTGGATGGGTATGGATTCATCTTTGCCGAGATCCACGGAACGAGCGAGGGCGTCACGGGGCTTTGTTTCTTGGGTATTGTAGTCGGGTTATTCGGGGCATCGGCATTAGTCCCACTGATCTATAAGTGGGCGAAGAGAGATCTGGCCAAAATCCAGGAAGAAGGTGGAACGCGACTTCCACCTGAGTTTCGGCTGTGGTATTGTATGCTTGGTGGCTCGCTTGCGATCCCAGTAAGTCTGTTTTGGATGGGTTGGACTAGCTATGTAGGCATCGCACTGATCTTTCTCCGAAACCCGAACTGACACTTCTAGCCCGATATCTCCATATGGTCACCTCTCGCGGCCTCTGTCTTCTTCGGCTTCGGTATTCTTTGCGTGTTTATCTCATTTTACCAGTATATTATCGATGCGTACGAAACATATGCTGCGTCGGCGTTGGCGTCTGTCACACTGATTCGGTATGTTACGGCAGGGGGAATGACGGTTGTCAGAATACCGTTTTATAAGAATATGGGCGTGCAGTATACGCTGAAGATTATGGGGTGTATTAGTGCGTTGTTGGTGCCGGTACCGTATGTATTCTTTGTGTACGGCAAGAGGATTCGGGGGTGGAGCACTTATACTGTTACGAGGGACTAGGGGAAAGGATTTAGATGTACGTAGATCTTAGATTCCCTTGCTAGTGTTTATATGCACGTATTATCGTGACCACTACGTGTCTCTCTTTCCAACGAGTACATTTTGTTCGACCCGCGAGCGATACCACATCACGAAGACACCAGCGCCTTATCCACATAGATCCACTCATTCTCGGGGAACCTCTCCCAAAGCTCGAACTCCCTCGGCTTAATAAACATTGGTTC